>BMAO01037575.1:0-253062 GCA_019973975.1 Trichonephila clavata | reverse complement strand
TGTACAAGAGTACTACTTTTTAATTTATTTCTCAGAAAAACATAAGTTTACGAAAATCACAATTTTTTTTTTTAATCCGTAATTTTGAAGCAATTTTTTCAATCTTCGTATATGTTACGGATAATATTACTGTACACACGGAAAAAAAGTTTTGTGAGATTATCTTCATAAATGACGAAGTTATTCAATGTGAAGTAAAAATTAAGACTACTTTTTAAAAATTCTATAAAAAAAAAGTTTTGGGAATTTTATTTTTTAAATGAATGGATCTAAAAGAGAAAGGCTTGAAGTTAATTAGTGTAGAATATCGATTAATAACACGAAAAGTAATTCATACCCAACGATTTAGAAATAATTTTCATAAAAAACGCATCAGTTTTAACACTATTTTAAAAAATTCGAAAAAAATAGAAAATATCGTTATTTTACAAAAAAAATTACACCGTGTTGTGGCGAAATAAATGATCTTTCCGATTCTGTAATTTTTTTTGTCTAATTTCGACACCGAAAATCAGATGACAATTTTAATATGGTGGAAAACGTAAGATTACCGCTCGGCCGAAACGGAAGGGAAGTTCGGCCAAGTAAGCAACGGCAGGAGTAAACAATTCGGCGTTTTAAGGTTTTTAATTAAAATCTTTTTAACTAATTACAATATCGGAATATAAATAGGCAATACGGCTTCCCCGGAAAATTCCCGATCTTTTGGTACCTTCCGCGACTTTCTGCGTGGTGCTGTTCGTGAGAAGATAGACGCACATAGATAGATAGATAGATAGATAGATAGATAGATAGATAGATAGATACATACATACGTTTGTTTACCTTCGAATTTTAATAGTGTAGACTAGCTTCATGGCCCGGCGTTGCACGGGCTTATACCGAGGGTATAACTTAATCCCCATGTTAATTTCCTCCTTTTAGTCTAACGCCAACACTTTTGTGGGGTTTCACGCGTACGATGTGAATGCATGCCCCGTGAGTGCGTGTCATGGCTTTGTTGCTTAACATTTTCCCTTCTCTTCGCAAATTCTCGATCCTAGTACCACTGAAGACCCGCCGTGTAGGGAGAAATGCACATAAATTATGTCGAGAGCTCAAACGTCCTCCCGTTGGTGTGGTGTGGTAGTTATGAGAGGGGTGCCAGCTCAGGTGTCGTCCGCGTCACTTGACCATGGTTCAAAATTACGCGGACCGTCCCCAAAAGGCCTCGTGTTGCTGAACAGTGGGACGTTAATATTCACTCAACTTCACAAATTCAGCACTTCCAATATTATTTTCCGAAATTATTTGATTTCTTTGTTTCTTTCCTCTCCCCTTAGCCCTGCGTTGCACGGGCTTTTACCGACTGAATAACTTCACCCTCGTGGAAATTTGTGTTTCCCTCTGGCCGATAGCACTTGTGTGTGCGGGCGTGCGATGTGAGTGATTTCTTTAACAATCTCATAAAAACTCCCTTTTCGAAATTTGTTCTTGCGTTGGTGTGGTGTGGTAATTATTAAAGGTGGGTGAAAGCTCATGTGTCGTCCTCGTCACTTGAGCATGGTTGAAAATTTCGAGGTCCGTCACCAAAAACCCTCGAATAGGCAAACAGTGCGAATTAAAAATCACCCACTCACTCTCCAATTCTTTCGCTTTACCGAGTGAATAACTTCATCCCCATGGAAATTTCGTGTTTCCCTCAGGCCGATAGCACTTGTGTGTGTGTGTGTGTGTATGCGCGCGATGTGAGTGATTTCTTTAACTATGTCATAAAAACTCCCTTTTTCGAAATTTGTTCTTGCGTGGTGTGATGTGGTAATTCTAAAAGATGGGTTAATGCTCAGGTGTCGTCCTCGTCACTTCTGCATGGTTGAAAATTTCGAGGTCCGTCACCAAAAACCCTTGAATAGGCAAACAGTTCGAATTTAAAAATCACCCACTCACTTTCCAATTCTTTCCTTTTCCTGAGTGAATAATTTCATCCCCATGGAAATTTCGTGTTTCCTTCAGGCCGATAGCACTTGTGTGTGTGTGTGTATGCGCGCGATGTGAGTGATTTCTCTAACTATGTCATAAAAAATCCCTTTTTCGAAATTTGTTCTTGCGTTGGTGTGGTGTGGTAATTATTAAAGATGGGTGAAAGCTCAGGTGTCGTTCTCGTCACTTGAGAATGGTTGAAAATTTCGAGGTCCGTCACCAAAAATTTTCGAATAGGCAAACAGGGTGAATTTTAAAATCACCCACTCACTTTCCAATTCTTTCGTTGCAATTTTTTATTTCCCGGAAACGAAATGTAGTCTTTTTAAAAATAGTTGTATGCTGAAAAAAAGACAGAAAGTATAAATTTTTAAAATTACAAAATTTCACTACTATTTTAATTCTTGGAGTAGAATTGTGAGGATTTTTTTGAAATATTCGACTCGGGGAAAAAAGTTTCATGCAATTACCTTTATAAAAGAAGAAATTATTAAATGATTGATTTAAGTATTTGAGTGTTTTATTAAAATTTGTTCAAAAAAGTTTTTGGCTTTTTTTAAAATCCCTGATTTTAAAAGTTTTAAATTGAAAATTTCGAAGTCCGTCGCCAAAAAACTCTGGAGTAGGTGAACAGTGCGACTTTTTAAAAATCCCTCACTCACATTTCAATAACGGAAAAAATATTGCAACAGCAAGTTTGACCTTGGCCGCTGAGCGTTAAACAGAGGGGGGGGGGATAATAATGATTCTCGCGCATGCGCAAAGCCTTTAGAATGTCTTTAAAGTTTTCATTATTTTGAGGGCTCAATTTTTAATTGAAAATTCCAAGTTTTCACATATTGATTGGAAACAACAATAATTTTTAAAGAAAAAAGGTTACAAAAATAATGCTTGTATGATTTCTCGCAAAAACTTTATTTTATGAAAATCACAAAAAGAAATCTTTAAAATCCGTAATTTTTAAGCGAAATCGACACACGGGAAGAGAAAAAATCATAAAATATGCAAAACAGCATTGTTTTGTAAAAAAAAAAAAAAAAAAAAGTTTTTTTCTATAAAATTCTTTAAAGAAAAATAGTTTTTTCCCGGAAACGAAACTGTAGCCTTTTTAAAAATAGTTGTGTGCTGAAAAAAAGACAGGAAGTATAAATTTTTCAAATTAAAAATTTCACTACTATTTTAATTCTTGAAGTAAAATTGTGAGAATTTTTTGAAATATTCGACACGGGGAAAAAAGTTTCATGCAATTACGCATTATTTTAAAGTAAACTATAAGTTTTATGAAAGAGAACAAAAATTTCGATACTGATAAATATTTTAAATGAATCTCAGAAATGCATTGAATGCATTTTAATTTTTAAAAAATATATTAGTTTAAATCCATTATCATTAAATACTAATAAAAAAAATTCTACAGATAGCTCTTGAAACGTTTGGATGTTTGATTAAACATATATAAGTGTTAAAAATCCACTTTTGGGGGAAAACCTAGTTATATGCTAACATTCACTGAAAAAAACATTAAAAAAAAAAGAATACTATTTGATAAAAACATTTAATTTTTTTAATTTTAATTTTATAGTTTTTCATTCCACTCTGTGTTAAAATTATTTAAACACGTATCTGCGAAAAAAAGTATATTATAAAAAACTAACTTATTAATTATTTTCAAGTATGAAAAAAGGCGACCGGCAGGTTTCTGCGAGGCGGACATCATCCTTCGCATTGACCGCGCACGGCAGTGCAGCAGTTATAGTCTTGAGTGTAGCGGAGCTCTCAGCACTCCGCCACCAGACAGTTAACCAATGTTTGGCTAAATGTAAAATAGCGTATTTTAAATTATTTTAAAAAATCATTACCTTTATTTTAAGGGCGTAATTTTTACGTTAATGCTCTCAAACATCACCAACTATTTGCAAAAATAACGTACTTTGAAATCAAAAATGTACAGAGTACTACTTTTTAATTTATTTCTCAGAAAAACATAAGTTTACGAAAATCACAATTTTTTTTTTAATCCGTAATTTTGAAGCAATTTTTCAATCTTCGTATATGTTACGGATAATATTACTGTACACACGGAAAAAAGTTTTGTGAGATTATCTTCATAAATGACGAAGTTATTCAATGTGAAGTAAAAATTAAGACTACTTTTTAAAAATTCTATAAAAAAAAAGTTTTGGGAATTTTATTTTTTAAATGAATGGATCTAAAAGAGAAAGGCTTGAAGTTAATTAGTGTAGAATATCGATTTAATAACACGAAAAGTAATTCATACCCAACGATTTAGAAATAATTTTCATAAAAACGCATCAGTTTTAACACTATTTTAAAAAATTCGAAAAAAATAGAAAATATCGTTATTTTACAAAAAAAATTACACCGTGTTGTGGCGAAATAAATGATCTTTCCGATTCTGTAATTTTTTTTGTCTAATTTCGACACCGAAAATCAGATGACAATTTTAATATGGTGGAAAACGTAAGATTACCGCTCGGCCGAAACGGAAGGGAAGTTCGGCCAAGTAAGCAACCGGCAGGAGTAAAACAATTCGGCGTTTTAAGGTTTTTAATTAAAATCTTTTTAACTAATTACAATATCGGAATATAAATAGGCAATACGGCTTCCCCGGAAAATTCCCGATCTTTTGGTACCTTCCGCGACTTTCTGCGTGGTGCTGTTCGTGAGAAGATAGACGCACATAGATAGATAGATAGATAGATAGATAGATAGATAGATAGATAGATACATACATACGTTTGTTTACCTTCGAATTTTAATAGTGTAGACTAGCTTTCATGGCCCGGCGTTGCACGGGCTTATACCGAGGGTATAACTTAATCCCCATGTTAATTTCCTCCTTTTAGTCTAACGCCAACACTTTTGTGGGTTTCACGCGTACGATGTGAATGCATGCCCCGTGAGTGCGTGTCATGGCTTTGTTGCTTAACATTTTCCCTTCTCTTCGCAAATTCTCGATCCTAGTACCACTGAAGACCCGCCGTGTAGGGGAGAAATGCACATAAATTATGTCGAGAGCTCAAACGTCCTCCCGTTGGTGTGGTGTGGTAGTTATGAGAGGGGGTGCCAGCTCAGGTGTCGTCCGCGTCACTTGACCATGGTTCAAAATTACGCGGACCGTCCCCAAAAGGCCTCGTGTTGCTGAACAGTGGGACGTTAATATTCACTCAACTTCACAAATTCAGCACTTCCAATATTATTTTCCGAAATTATTTTGATTTCTTTGTTTCTTTCCTCTCCCCTTAGCCCTGCGTTGCACGGGCTTTTACCGACTGAATAACTTCACCCTCGTGGAAATTTCGTGTTTCCCTCTGGCCGATAGCACTTGTGTGTGCGGGCGTGCGATGTGAGTGATTTCTTTAACAATCTCATAAAAACTCCCTTTTTCGAAATTTGTTCTTGCGTTGGTGTGGTGTGGTAATTATTAAAGATGGGTGAAAGCTCAGGTGTCGTTCTCGTCACTTGAGAATGGTTGAAAATTTCGAGGTCCGTCACCAAAAATTTTCGAATAGGCAAACAGGGTGAATTTTAAAATCACCCACTCACTTTCCAATTCTTTCGTTGCAATTTTTTATTTCCCGGAAACGAAAATGTAGTCTTTTTAAAAATAGTTGTATGCTGAAAAAAAGACAGAAAGTATAAATTTTTAAAATTACAAAATTTCACTACTATTTTAATTCTTGGAGTAGAATTGTGAGGATTTTTTTGAAATATTCGACTCGGGGGAAAAAAGTTTCATGCAATTACCTTTATAAAAGAAGAAATTATTAAATGATTGATTTAAGTATTTTGAGTGTTTTATTAAAATTTGTTCAAAAAAGTTTTTGGCTTTTTTTTAAAATCCCTGATTTTAAAAGTTTTAAATTGAAAATTTCGAAGTCCGTCGCCAAAAAACTCTGGAGTAGGTGAACAGTGCGACTTTTTAAAAATCCCTCACTCACATTTCAATAACGGAAAAAATATTGCAACAGCAAGTTTGACCCTGGCCGCTGAGCGTTAAACAGAGGGGTGGGGAATAATAATGATTCTCGCGCATGCGCAAAGCCTTTAGAATGTCTTTAAAGTTTTCATTATTTTTGAGGGCTCAATTTTTAATTGAAAATTCCAAGTTTTCACATATTGATTGGAAACAACAATAATTTTTAAAGAAAAAAGGTTACAAAAATAATGCTTGTATGATTTCTCGCAAAAACTTTATTTTATGAAAATCACAAAAAGAAATCTTTAAAATCCGTAATTTTTAAGCGAAATCGACACACGGGAAGAGAAAAAATCATAAAATATGCAAAACAGCATTGTTTTGTAAAAAAAAAAAAAAAGTTTTTTTTCTATAAAATTCTTTAAAGAAAAATAGTTTTTTCCCGCAAACGAAACTGTAGCCTTTTTAAAAATAGTTGTGTGCTGAAAAAAAGACAGGAAGTATAAATTTTTCAAATTAAAAATTTCACTACTATTTTAATTCTTGAAGTAAAATTGTGAGAATTTTTTGAAATATTCGACACGGGGAAAAAAGTTTCATGCAATTACGCATTATTTTAAAGTAAACTATAAGTTTTATGAAAGAGAACAAAAATTTCGATACTGATAAATATTTTAAATGAATCTCAGAAATGCATTGAATGCATTTTAATTTTAAAAAAATATATTAGTTTAAATCCATTATCATTAAATACTAATAAAAAAAATTCTACACATAGCTCTTGAAACGTTTGGATGTTTGATTAAACATATATAAGTGTTAAAAATCCACTTTTGGGGGAAAACCTAGTTATATGCTAACATTCACTGAAAAAAACATTAAAAAAAAAAAGAATACTATTTGATAAAAACATTTAATTTATTTAATTTTAATTTTATAGTTTTTCATTCCACTCTGTGTTAAAATTATTTAAACACGTATCTGCGGAAAAAAGTATATTATAAAAAACTAACTTATTAATTATTTTCAAGTATGAAAAAAGGCGACCGGCGGGTTTCTGCGAGGCGGACATCATCCTTCGCATTGACCGCGCACGGCAGTGCTGCAGTTATAGTCTTGAGTGTAGCGGAGCTCTCAGCACTCCGCCACCAGACAGTTAACCAATGTTTGGCTAAATGTAAAATAGCGTATTTTAAATTATTTTAAAAAATCATTACCTTTATTTTAAGGGCGTAATTTTTACGTTAATGCTCTCAAACATCACCAACTATTTGCAAAAATAACGTACTTTGAAATAAAAAATGTACAGAGTACTACTTTTTAATTTATTTCTCAGAAAAACATAAGTTTACGAAAATCACAATTTTTTTTTTTAATCCGTAATTTTGAAGCAATTTTTTCAATCTTCGTATATGTTACGGATAATATTACTGTACACACGGAAAAAAGGTTTTGTGAGATTATCTTCATAAATGACGAAGTTATTCAATGTGAAGTAAAAATTAAGACTACTTTTTAAAAATTCTATAAAAAAAAAGTTTTGGGAATTTTATTTTTTAAATGAATGGATCTAAAAGAGAAAGGCTTGAAGTTAATTAGTGTAGAATATCGATTTAATAACACGAAAAGTAATTCATACCCAACGATTTAGAAATAATTTTCATAAAAACGCATCAGTTTTAACACTATTTTAAAAAATTCGAAAAAAATAGAAAATATCGTTATTTTACAAAAAAAATTACACCGTGTTGTGGCGAAATAAATGATCTTTCCGATTCTGTAATTATTTTTTGTCTAATTTCGACACCGAAAATCAGATGACAATTTTAATATGGTGGAAAACGTAAGATTACCGCTCGGCCGAAACGGAAGGGAAGTTCGGCCAAGTAAGCAACCGGCAGGAGTAAAACAATTCGGCGTTTTAAGGTTTTTAATTAATATCTTTTTAACTAATTACAAAATCGGAATATAAATAGGCAATACGGCTTCCCCGGAAAATTCCCGATCTTTTGGTACCTTCCGCGACTTTCTGCGTGGTGCTGTTCGTGAGAAGATAGACGCACATAGATAGATAGATAGATAGATAGATAGATAGATAGATAGATAGATAGATAGATAGATACATACATACATACCTTTGTTTACCTTCGAATTTTAATAGTGTAGAAGATTTTCATTTTGACCTTTTTTGTCTACATTTGATTCTTCTGTACTGTTTCTGATTTTAGATTTAATATAGTCATTTATTTCCCAGCTTGAGAATTTCTGATGACTTAAATGTTGCTTTCAAAAATTTCGATTCTTCATTATAAGAAGAAACAAACACATAGGCATCAAAGTGTCCACCACTCCAAGTTTTTGCCACTGAACCTCATGTTTTTAACAGTTTGAAAATGCTCCCCAAACATGGCAAAGAGATATCCATTATGAAAAATCTGGAAACGGAAAGAAGAGAGTTCAGACAGCCTGTAACTCAGAAGCGGAGCAGTAAGTCATAGGGTTCAACATGGCAGTTTTATACGTTTCGCCAGTGAGTGAATATTAACGTCCCACTGTTCAGCTACACGATACGCTTAGCCAGATGAGTAGTTGTTCAATCCATGATCAAGTGTAAATACATTAAATCTATTCCAGTTGCTGATAATAAATGAACAGCCTGTCGAGCAATAAAACTGGATTGCACCCAACAAATAAGAAATTGAACTGAAGAGACAGGAGCCATCACGGTCATTTGGAACAACTTGGCAAGGGAATGTATAATACCTAAAATTCAACAGCTCGTACACTTAGGTCATTGTTTAGAACAGCATATTAACATTCAACATTAACAATTGAAAATAACAACAACCTCCAAAGGTAGTTCATAAAATAAACGTGGCACTTAACCTAAAATAGTAATTGCAACACTTGAGCAAACATCTAAACAATCAACATTAACAACTGAAAACCATAAAAATGCATATTAAACCAATTCAATTTAAAATTACTGTAAAAAAAATTATAACATGAAAACTCTGACCACAAAAAAAAATCAGAAATTCTGGAAGATAAATGATACAGTTAAATCTAAAACCAGAAACAATACAGAAAAATCAAATGAATACATGTATAGGTCAAAATGAAAAAAGAATAATAAATGTGACGCTGCCTGTCAGTAGGGTAAACACCTTCGGGAAATCGATTTTGAGTTTTTGATATTTCTAAAATCCCCAAATCAGGACCTTTCCAATGATATAACATACTTGCCATTTTACTAATTAAAAATATGTTAAAATTATTTTTAAAAAATAATCAGCTGATGAGCCACGCCTCCTTTGACAGATACAAATGTAAACATTGACTTTTTAAATCTGGGAAGCTTTTCCAAAGCCACTCTCTGTTTTATTTATTCATACGCAGTTAACTGTAGATTCACTGCAAGCGTAACTGTTAGGGTTGTTTACCTATTTTGGAGAGAATACACGTTTTTCTTCTTAGCGTTTTGAATATTTCGATATTTCAAATTTCTGAAAATCAAAAATTTTGAAATTTTGAAATTTTAATATGCCAAGATCTACAAAAGTGTTCAAAAAACGTAAAGGTACGTTTTATAAAGGTAAGAATACTTTCAACCATACTAACAATACTTCAAATACTAACGACAGTAATGTCAATCCTCAAGCTGGACATGCACATGACTCAAAGGAGACATGTGCAAAAGAAAAGAAAATTCCCAATTTAAATGGAAGTTTTTCTTCCTATGACAAAAGTGTAGGTATTATTAATGCCATTATGAATTTGAATATTCTGGCATTTGTTTTCAAGATTGAGGTTCACTGTAAAATGTGTAACAGTGGGTTAGACATGCAAGTTTTAAAAGGTAAGTCTGGACTGGCTATTACATTTGTCCTGAAATGTTGTGCTTGTCCATATCGTGTAGAATTCTCTTCTTCAAATTTTCATGAAGGAACGCAAATTGCTACAATAAATACCAGGTTTGTATATGCTATGCGTTCCATTGGAAAAGGTGCAGAAGCTGGGAGAATGTTTTGCGGCATAATGAATCTACCTCAACCACCTACAAGGTTTTCTCCTTACGGTAAGCGAATCTTAAATGCAGCAAAAATTGTTTACGAGGACTCCATTTAAAATGCTGTGAAGGAAGCTATTTGTGAAAATGAAGGTAATATAATAATATTGCAGTCGCTGTAGATGGGACATGGCAGAAACGCGGTTACACATCATTGAATGGTGTAGATACTGTGACCAGCATGGATACAGGTAAGGTGATAGATGTTGATATTCTTTCAAAATATTGCATATGTAAAAACTTACCTTCTCATCAAAAGGATTGTAAAAGGAATTACGTTGAAACTAGTGGAGCCATGGAAATTCAAGGTGCGTCTAAAATTTTTCAATGCTCATTATCTTTGCATAATGCCCGATATATTACTTACTTAGGGGATGGAGATTGCAAAGTATTTGACACTGTTAGAAAGAAAAACATCTATGGAGATGAATACCCAATTGAAAAATTGGAGTGCATTGAACATGTCATGAAGCGCATGGGAACAAGATTACGCCGATTAAAATCTCAATTGAAAGGGCAAATCTTGTCAGACGGTAAGTGTTTAAGTGGAACAAATTGTTTGACTGTGCATGAAATAGATAACTTACAGTTTTAAGTAGTATGTAATTGCACGATTTTAAAACACTCTCCATTAAAACAATTTCCAGTAAAACACTGCACGATATGAAAACAGTGTTCCATTAAAACACCGTCTGATCAAATTGTCGACTTGTTTTGAGAAAAATGAAGTTAAAAATACGAAAGCGATAGGGTTTTTTATATAAATTTTGCTGCTTATATCTCAACAGCTTCAGAAGTTTTTATGTGGAGGCTTTAACGTATATCTTTTTCAAAAAATTGAAAAATTTGTCATTTAAGAGTTCTTAAGAGGCTTTAAAACATGAATAATGAGTCTGTGATTAAAGCATTATTAGCTTAAATCGGCTGCGTCGTAGGATTTGAGTTAATAATGTTTTTTGGTTCCGAAGGTTATCAGTTCTATTCTCGTTGCGAGAATTAAACAAAAAAAAAAGAGAGATGAGGAAAAAAAAATTCAATCGAGGTCAGTGAAAGTGATCGCAGAATCTTGAAACAGAGTGTGGCGTAATTCATTTCTCTCAAGGTGAAGGTTGAAAAGCATTGTGCAAGAAAAGCACGAGGTTACTTTAGATAGCGCGTGATCTAAAGTAGTTATCTTTTCTCAAGGATGAGGGATTTTAGAAAATATAAAAGGATAATTTTTCGGTGCAAAACATCATTAGCGTTACAGGTGTCAAAGGAAATGGACAAAAAATATATTAGTGTTCTGATTTTATTTACTCTCGTTGTCGTAGAATTAATTTTTATAATATCAAATCACATTGAGGTAATTCAAAATGAGATTGATATAAACAATAGCACATGCTTTCTTTCAACCCATATAGGAAGGAAAGTATTCTATCATGAGTGTAAAAAAGGGAGTGAAATTGTATATGATATTCGGCGTTTCTTTAACATAAATTCAACATATTTGACACCAAGTATATTGGGAGTACAACTGAGCGTAAAGGAATTTCGGAAAATCTGTAAACAATGCTCAAACTGAAACATCCTTCTTGTCTTTTGTGCGTGGGGGCAAGCCAGTGTGGAAAAACTACCGTAATTCGACAGATTATTGCACAGAAAGAGTACGATTACGAATTCAAAAACATTATTTGGTCTTATAAAGCGTTCCAAGAATGGTTCATTAAAGAAAAAGGAATTAAATTCGTAGAAGGCTTACCTGAAAGGTTTGAAAGTGATAGCCTTTATATTTTTGATGATTATCTCCATTCCTTAGACGAGAAAGTTTCACAGTTATTCACTATCACTGGGCATCATTCTAGAATAAGTGTGATTCTAATTTTGCAAAATCTATTTCCTCGAAATAAAGTGATGCGAGACATAAGTTTGAATGCGCAGTATATAATATTGTTTAAAAACAACCACGATGTCGGACAAATACAATGCTTTGCCAGACAACTCTATGGAAACAAAGCAGCATCGTTTATGGATGCCTACAAAAAGAGCACGCAAGGTTATTTTAACTATTTGTTGGTGGATCTACACCCGAGAACGGACGAAAAATATCGGCTCAGAGAAAGTGTGTTCCCTGATTCCAATGGAATTCATTGGATTTATGTACCGATAAAATGAAGAATGTAAAGAAGCATTATCATTTATTGAAACTACTCCTCACAGCATCTCCTGCGCAAAAAAGAGCAATTATACGTACTGCCGACAAAAGTCAGTTACATCTTTTCTGTGAGATTTGTTTAAATATTCTAGAAGGCAACCTTGCTGTCGATGTGAAGAAACTGAGGAAATATAAAAAAGCCATTAGAAAAATCGGGAATAAAAAGTTATCGTTAAAACAAAACAAAAAAGAAATAATTCAAATTGGTGGGGCTCTCCCTTTTCTCATAGCGCCAGTGTTGACGGCATTAGCAGGCATTATAGGAAAAGCAATAGGGAACCGAATATAACATTTATCAAAATGTCAAAACGCATGGCCGTTGTTCCAGAGGAATTACCAACATCGTACTTTTCTAAAACCCCAGACGCAGGATTGCATGACATTGAAAGTAAAATAGAAAATCTCTTGCATGCATCAAGTTATTCAGATGATGCAAAAGCTAAACTATTAAGCCAATTGATTCTCAAATATCGGCATATGGTGAGCGAACCTAAGCCTCCAGCACGTGTGACAATTGAAGAGGAAATTCCTAAAGAAAAATCCGCAGAAGTAGCGGAAAGAAATATTTCGGAAGATCCTATTGTACGCGATATCATTCTCTCTGTGCCTGCAAATTTCCAAAAATTCATTCCGGCGATTGTGGAGAAATTGAAAACACGCAGCTATTCTTGGAATGAGTTGGGGGAATTGATTACCGATAATCAGGCAGTTAAGCATTCAAATGTGATTGATCTATTTTCATATTTGATGAGGAACGTTAAAAAGGGTCTCGAACCTCACGGCTTTGCAGTTTTCTGGAAAGCTATCAACGAAATAAAAATCCCTACCCCCCCGGTGGATTGGAAATCAGAAGATAGTGCAAAATCTAGGAGGTGATACGAGCTTACGCGAAAGTCACAACGACGATACTTTGGAATGGCCGCACACGCCTCGGAGGAAACAGAAGAACAGGAAAAGAAAATGGAAAGAGTATTAAAAGCGACATATTATGATTTTGCGAACCCTGCATCCTTCGGTGGAATTAAGAAACTATCAAAGACCACCAAAGTACCTTACGAAAAAACAAAACAGTTTTTATCCTCACAAGACCCCTATTCCCTTCATAAAGGCGTTCGATACAAATTTCTTCGAAGAGCGACGCTTTCATATGGTATAAATGAGTTATGGCAGTGTGATCTAGTGGACTTAAAACATTTGGGAAAGCATAACAACGGATTTCGGTACTTACTTACCGTAATCGATGTATTCTCGAAATACGCCAGAGTGAGTGCTCTGAAAATGAAGACTGCAGAAGCCGTAAAAAATGCATTTGAAAACTTGTTTCAAGAAGCAAAGCCTAAAAATATTCAAACTGATAAAGGCAGTGAATTTTACAATTCTCAACTGAAATCCTTATTTCAGAGGCATAGTATCAATCACTATTCTGCCGAAGGTGATCATAAGGCTAGCGTCGTTGAAAGGTTTAACAGAACGTTAAAAAACAAAATGTTTAGAGTGTTCACATATAGAAATTCGTATAAGTATGTAGATATTTTGCACTTGCTTGTAAAATCGTATAATGACACCGAACATCGCAGTATTGGTATGGCCCCCTCACAAGTGACTCGAGAAGTAGAACCACAAATTTTCAAAAAATTATATGGTTTTCTCGAAAAGAACCCGAAAGTGATTCTAAATAAGGGAGATTTAGTTAGAATATCTAAAGCAAACAAAACTTTTCGAAGAGGATATTTACCAGGATGGAGTGGTGAGGTCTTTAGAGTAACAAAAGTATATTTCTCTCATCCGACTACATTTGAGCTGCAAGACCTGAAATCAGAAGCTATAAAAGGACGATTCTATGCAGAGGAACTGCAGAAAATTTCGAAACGCTCTGACGATTATTGGCGCATAGAAAAGGTGCTCAAAACAAAAGGCATAGGCAGGAAAAAAGAGTATTATGTAAAGTGGCAGGGTTTTGATGAGCGCTTTAATTCGTGGGTTAAGGAAGCATGGATGAGGTAAATGATTTGTACATCACGTTACCTAGCAATTCTAGCACTCAATTCTTTCCAAAAAATACGCAAGCATCATTCAGAACGAAACTAGCTCGTCCGATCATATTAACAGGCGCATGGGAAGTCGGTTTATCAGAAATATTTGTTCCGCGAACCTGGTTCAACATCGGCAACCATAATAATAAATATTCCATAACGTATGAAGAGACAAAAATTATCGAAAAGGACTATGCAGAATATGATATCGGAGTGAAAATAGAGCAAGGAACTGCAGACGCAGCTGTTATCGAGGAAATTAATCAAAGTATTGAAGAAAAATGCGGACATTTTGTTGCTTTTTCATTGGATCGCAAGAATATTAATGTTCATATTGCTCCTAATTACGAGTTGCATTTAACAGCAGCAAATGCCCCACGGTTGTTAACCATGCTGAACTTACCTAGAGAAGATAGAATTATAAGAATGTCGGAAAGTTTTGTTTTCCGAAAACCATCCAAAACGAACAAAGACAATCACTTGAAAATTATTGCAAGAAATCTAAAACGGCATTTCATAATTCGCACCACTCGTTTTAATCATAAATATACCGATTTGGAAAACATGCACCATGAACTGTTTCAGCATATAAATTTCAATCTAATGCAAACAGGAATTGGAGGCGCTGCAGATTTCATTTTGACTTCAAAGTAAATAAAGTCGAAATAACAGTTCAAAAGAACGTCGAACTCGAATTAAGATTATTATATGCGCCCCTTTTTATGCGTATGCTGAGTTTGACCAAGGATATTGTGTTGAAGGGGAAATCAATGCATGTATTGCAAAAAATCGACAGACCTCCATTGAACGAATATTTTCGCGTAAGCATTACGGATAAACCGACAGTTCCAGAGAAAGTGAAAAAAACGGAAAATTTACAATTAGAAGTTGGATTTTATAAGAATGCAGAGCAGTTGTTCAGCTCTTTTAAACATCTGGCGTTTAATCTATTAGCTAATAAGAAAGTGAAAATTCATATTCCCGATACATCTGCCGTAACTTTCCAGGATGGGTTAAAAGATCTCTTGAGACTAAAACAATCAACATTACACGGTGGCACTCATATTTCGGATTATCAACTGGAACTAGACGGAGGAATCACAGAAATTTATGTCTATACAGACATTATAGAATCTCATTTTGTGGGGGATACTATCGCACCTTTACTTCGCATCATTCCTGTGATGTCAACCAAAGAAGACCAAATTGTTATTAATTATCAAAGACCCCTGTATTTTCCTCTGCGTCAAAATTATATCGACTGCATCGAAGTCGAATTAAAAAGTAGTTCTGGAGATGGTATTATTTTTACGAGCGGCAAATCGCTCTTGGTTCTTTCTTTCCGACGAAGAATAGTATAAAATTACAACTGTATATGTGCGACATCATTTCGGTCCTGACTTCGCAAGAGAAAGATGCATTTGGACCGCAGAGCTTGTCAGGACTATTACTGTTCGCAGTTACAGAATGGTGGCTCGTATTTTCAAGGAGCCAGCCATCAAAGAGGATATGGAATGTTTTCAAATTTATTTCGAATGATATCTCCCATTGCAATGAAGGCAGGAAAATATTTAGGAAAACATATTCTGAGTACCGGTTCAAAGGTAATGTCAGATGTTGTGTCGGGAACATCTCTGAAAGATTCGACAAGGGCGAGATTGAAAGAAACGTCCAAAAATATTAAAGATGACATTCTTCATAAGCTTCAAAGCGGTTCGGGTATAAAAAGAAAGAAATCGCGCAATAAGAATCATTTGCCGCGCGCTAAGCGAAGCCGAAAGAATTCCAAAGCAGCGGTAGATATATTCTCATAAGATGGATGAGAGAGCGTGCGTTTGTGTATCTAATGCTTATGATTTGTTTACCGTTAATCCTGTGCAATTGTCAACCGAAGAAAGTTCGTTTACCGAAATTTTTCCTGTTGCATCTCTGAGTGATAAAACACCGATTGAATTCTTTTTCTCAGGCGTGGGAGAAAGTTATTTAGACCTAGCTCATACACTTCTTCATTTACAAGTGAAAATTACGAAAAAAAATGGATCAAATATTGCAACTCCTGACGTAGTAGCTCCAGTCAATTATTTGTTGAATACATTATTTTCGGAATGTTCCATAACATTAAATGATAAGCAAGTGTCCTCACAAGCGAATTATGCATACAGATGCATGTTCGATGCCTTGCTGTCCCCAAAAGCTGTTCAAGAATCGCTATTAACGGCTGGTCTTTTCTTCAGGGATAGTCCAGGAAATATTGACGCAACCGAGATTTTAAACGCAGGGGAGGGATTCAAAACTAGATATAACATTTGCAAAGATAGTAAACTAATGGACATGATAGGAGCTTTACATTTCGATCTAGGCAATCAAAGTAAATATCTGATCAATTCAGTGAATCTTCGAATTAAATTAGAAAGAAATAAAGATGCCTTTGCACTGATGTCATCTTCGCAAGATTTCAAAATAGTTATACAACATGCTTCCTTATTTGTTAGAAAAGTAAAGGTCGCTCCTTCAATTTTAATAGCGCACGAGACCGCACTTTCTAGAGGCGCGATTAAGATGCCCCTTCGCAGAACAGAGGTGAAATCCTTCGCGCTTTCTTCAGGAATGCAATCTATTACTATTCCAAATGCATTTATTGGACAGGTACCAGCGCGACTAATCATGGGTATGGTATCTAATACTGCATATAATGGTGATTTTTCTAACAATCCATTCAATTTTAAGCATTATGATTTATTATACCTCTGCCTATTAGACGGAAATCGCATGATTCCTTCAAAACCCTATCAACCGAAATTCGATACCTCTAACAGTTATAGCAGATGTTATATGAGCCTTTTTACTGACTTGGGGCGATATCATAAAGATCAAGATATCAATATAAGTTATAGCGAATATAAGGACGGGTACACGTTGTTGGCAATAGATTTAACGCCAGATCTCAGTGCAGATGGAATGCATGATTCGGTCCTACGAAATTCGAATTTGGCTTTGGATATTCACTTTAGTAAGGCACTACCCGAAACGGTTAATTTAATCGTTTATGCGGAGTATCGAAATGTCATAGAGATTGACAAAAACCGCAACGTTTTAACTGATTTTTAAAAATGAATTCTCAAAGCCTATGTAATCTCGCCTGCAGCGATTCCATTCTTCGATCCAAATTCGGAGGCGTGTACGCTTCCGATGAATTGCCTAGGACACTTACAGGCTATTCATGTTTTATTGTAAATTTAGATTCTAGGGCGAAGCCTGGAAGCCATTGGGTTGCGTTAGCCTTTAGGAACAACACTTGTTTTTACTTTTGTAGTTTCGCTTCAGTTCCAAAGAAGGGTAAGATTTTAAACTTCATCAAACAGAATTCACAGAAACTGATGTGGAACAAATGTCGCTACCAAAGCGCTACGTCCTTTACCTGCGGTCAATTTTGTCTTCATTTCCTATACAAATTTGTGAGAAAGCAGACTTTATCACCTCTAGATTCGAATAACATTGCATTCAACGAAAAGTTTATTCAAAGATTTGTAGCTAAAAATTTTCGCCTACAAAAGTGTTGTTTGACGCCACACTCAAATCAAATATGTCATACCTATAAAAACCGACATAAACGTGCTTGAACACGTTTTCAACATTTTTCTCATCATCTTTTGCATTCTAATTACAACATGTATGGAGGGAGGAGGGGTCGCTGCTGATACAGAATGTATAAAAGGAGGCAACACAAGCTGCAGAACTCTCATTACTGCTTTTAGTAATTCACCAAAAAACAATGACTCCCGAACCGAGATATGGTTTCATGTACCTAAAGCGCGCCAGCCCCTCTGACGCTTATGTGATCCATTGTTTCACCGATTCTCTGTACGACAATATGATCTCCTGTGTACAAGCTGCCACATCCTATTCCATGGACACAACGGATTCCGACTGTAAAATGAAAATAGCCTATTTTAAGATTTTGAACAATTCTGCTATTGTGCGCGAGCTGCACAATCCTTCAGTCTACAGACAAGTATTTGATTGCACAGCATAATATGAAACTGAACATCATGACTCAAAGACAGTAACTAAATGTGCAAAATGAATATTCTGTAACAAAGTGAATATTAGTTCTATGTATTATACGAAAGAAAACTGATTGTTACACTCTACATAAAAATATTGTTCTGTAACGAATGCACTGATAACTGTTATATATTGTAAGCATAAAAATGATTGTAACACTCTATGTAATAATATTGATATAACCCCTTGAATAAAAAATTATTTTCCCGGATAAAACTGTGTTCGTTTTCTTTCGAGTAGTGTCTTCATTATGCATGTTGCAATGCTGTTACGCAAGATTTCCTGCTAGATATGTTTTTCTTTCATTTCTTCCTTGAAGATTTACGCAAAATTTCATGCTCGATATGTTTTTCTTTCATTTAAACCTTGAAGATTAAACGCGCAGACCCCCCTCTGCTATTTTCCTGTCTTACATAAGAATTGTTTTTATATAATCAGATTTCTAAAAACTGCGTTTTTAAAAATTTGTCCTTCATTTCGAGTATAAAATGTCAATTTGGCTTTCAACCTTTGTCTAGTCTGTTCCTGAAGTTCCTAACGTGCTACATTTTTTTTGGATCAGTTCGCGTCTTCTTACCGCCTTCCTCTTGATTTCTGAAGTTCTTTTTGGATAAATCCGTTCTTCCTACGATAACTATGGGAAAATGGTGAGTGGAATTTGTATTTTTTCCTTTTCCGCTTAGATACATTTCGTTGAGAGCTTTTTTCTGTATTGCTTCATTAGTCTTCATTTTTAAAATTTTCTAGAAAGCTTTGATTCCTCTTGCGCCAAAAAAAGAAAATTTAACATAGACTTATGAAAGGGGAGCGGCGGCCTGTCGAGTAAAATAGCAACTCCCTATTCGGTACATGTTGATCAAATCCCTATTCTTCTAGAAGGGATAACACACATTCAGGAACATCTGAAATCTATGTAATAAATTTACGTTGGAGTAGGGAGATATCCAAACTTCTCCTGATTTGTGTATACATTAGAATTGTTCCCAAGTCGGCTTAACTTTTAAAAAGTGTGTGCGTTTAAATTTTTTCTAACATACGGAAACACACACAATGATCTTTTGCATTCTTTCAAAAAAACATACTTTGGAAACTGTTGTTCAAAATAAAGTGTCTGTTACTGCCTATTACGATAAAAAATTTGTTTGCGAAGATGGCATGCATACATTGTCTTATGGTCACAAAGATATTTAATATTGTTTTCTGTATTGTAGAAAGGGTTGGTTTTAACTCAATTTGTGTACATGTTTCTACAAATTTTCTCCCTACTCCTATACTTTGCGGCTGCTTTTTTTATTGAATGTGTTTTGTATATTCAACTTTTAATATGCTCTTAGTTTTTAAAATGTGTTTTTGTATATTCAACTTTTACTATGTTCTTCGTTTTTAAAATGTGTTTTTGTATATTCAACTTTTAATATGCTCTTAGTTTTTAAAATGTGTTTTTGTATATTCAACTTTTAATATGCTCTTAGTTTTTAAAATGTGTTTTTGCACATTCAACTTTTAATATGCTTTTCGTTTTTAAAATTTGTTTTCGTATATTCAACTTTTAATATGCTCTTAGTTTTTAAAATGTGTTTTCGTATATTCAACTTTTACTATGTTCTTCGTTTTTAAAATGTGTTTTTGTATATTCAACTTTTAATATGCTCTTAGTTTTTAAAATGTGTTTTTGTATATTCAAGTCAACTACCAATACAACTCAGTTTAATTTCTTGTGAAATTAAAGACATGAAAGACGTAAACACTAATCAGTCAGTTTCTGCTTTGTGTTTGCTTGCTTTTCTTGCTTTTTTCATTTTGAGAGGATTAGGACGAATCATATGCAAATCGTTTTTTGCGTCTGGTTCTGTGACAACCTCTGTTAACCACTTAACGGTTTTCTTTACTTAGAAATGTTTATTATTCATTACCATCTAAATAAAGTCACAATGCAAATTTGTAAAAAAAAAAAACAATTTTCATTAAAAATTCCTTTTGTCATTAATTTGAATTTGAGTTTCGTTTATGGTGCAAGAGCCTTAATTCGACCATGCTGTAATAAAATCAATCGAAAAAAAAAAGTACAAGTAAGAATGTACTAATTTTGGATATCAAATGACAGAATAAAAACTGTTAAGTGGTTATATAAAAAAAAACGAAGGTCAGATCCGCATGCCTCATGGCGGCCTTGGAAATGCGCGCGGACAAAGCTTTACTAATTTTCTTTCGACTAACTCGTCACGTTTCCCCTCTCTGCTTTGCAGAGTAAACCCGTTTTCACTGCAGTGCTTTTATTCTTTAAGACGTGCAGTGGTGGTGTTTTGGTGTGAATTGTTTCCCCTCCAACTGTTTTTGTCGCGATTTGATCATGCGGTGTTTTAATGGAACACTGTTTTCATATCGTGCGGTGTTTTACTGGAAATTGTTTTAATGGACACTGTTCCAACTGTTTTTGCCGGCGATTTGATCAGGCGGTGTTTTAAAGGACACTGTTTTCATATCGTGCGGTGTTTTACTTGAAAGTGTTTTAATGGAGAGTGTTTTAAAATCGTGCAATTACATACTACTGTTTTACTATGGATCAGCTATTCAGAGAAATTACACCAGTGTTCAGAACATGCGGCAAGATATCTGGGCCATTTTTCTGCATAAGCTGTCAACAGAAGAATATCCTCAACATGGTTTTTGTCCTAATGGTGAAGATTCATGGTGTGGATATAAAAAGGCTGAAGCATCAGGTAAGTCTTACAAGCATAAAAATAGTCTTCCGGTCGCTGTTGTAGAAGCAATGCGTCCTATATTTAGAGATCTTTCCCATCCTGGTCTGTTAAGAAAATGTTTGCATGGAAAAACACAAAACCCGAATGAAAGTTTTCATAATGTCATATGGTCACGTGTTCCTAAAACAACATTTGTACAGATTGAAACACTTTCACTTATTGTTTATGATGCTGTTTGTTCTTTTAATGATGGCAATGTATCCAAATTAAAAATGCTGCAGAAAATGGGAGTCGAGCCTGGAGAATATTCGGTAAGTGCCATGAAAATTCTTGATAGAGAAAGGTTAATGAAACCAGTGTATGCTTTTTCTGGAAGAGCGAAGAAAATTAGAAAAAATAAAAGAAGAAAAAGAAAAAAAGAAGATAATATTAAGAAAAATAAGGTAAAAACCGGCTACAGTGCAGGATCTTTTTGATGAGGTAAAATTTTATATAAAAGCTACTGTTTTCTAAAAAATTTTCTTTTCTAAACTGTGTTTTCTCTTTTCTATAAATTTACTGTATGCATGAACTGGAAATTTTTATTTTATATTTCATATATATTCTTGTGTATACTGAAGTGATATTTTTGAATTATTCCTCAGACATTTAGCTAAAAAGCATATGTCGTAACACAGAAAAGGAAAATTTTTATTAAATTCCTTATTTTACTCTGCAAAAATTATTTTTTTTAATCAGGCTGACCAATTTTTAAAAAAAAAATTTCACTTCTGTATAGAAAAAAATGTTTATTTAATGCACACACAAATATATCTCAAAATGCGTTGCATGAAGCTTGTTATATACAAAAAAAATCATAAATTTCATGTTTAAAAACACAAAAATAGTTTATTTCTTGTTTTGGATACTATCTATGTAATATTTATATAATCTTTTTAATTCTTATATTTAAAAAAATTGTGTTTACATGTGAATATACAAAACACTAAAGAAATTTTTCGAAGTGCCATATAATCATGTATTACTTTCTTATATAGATTATATTTTTTAATTTGTGTCTTCTTTCTCCATAAATTAATTGTATGCATGAACTGGAAATATTTATTTTATATTGCATATATATTATATATACTGAAGTGAAATTTTTGAGATATTCCTCAGACATTTAGCTGAAAAGCAGATGTCGTAATATAGAAAAGGAAATTTTTATAAAATTCAGTATTCTATACAAAATTACATTTTTAAACATGCTGATCAATTTTTAAAAAAAAAAATTTCACTTCTGTATAAAGATAAATGTTTATTTAATGTACACACAAATTTTTAAGCTTTGTTTTCAATAGTTTTTTAGTAAAAGGTACATAAATATATCCCAAAATGCAATGCCCTTTTTCGTTGCACAAAACTTGTTACATACAAAAAATACACAAATTTCATGTTTAAAAACATAAAATCAGTTTTCTTGTTGTTGTTTTGGATAGCATTTATGTAATATTTTAAGAATCCTTTTAATTCTGATACTTTAAGAAATTGTGTTTACATGTGAATTTATAAAACACTAAGGAAATTTTTCGAAATGTCGTATAATGATGTATTACCAAAGCCATATTTTCATACAATGACACATTTTTACGTGTAATTTATGATACTTATAGTCAACTTGGATGACAGTAATGTATCAGAACTAAAAATTCTTCAAAAATTGATGCATAATTTGAGAAAAATGATGCAAATGCTATAAAATATCTCGATAGATTACAAGTGAAAAATGCTATACATGTATTTTCTGAGAAATCTAAGTAAAAGAAAAAAGTAAAAAGTCTTAAAAGTTATTGAGAATAAGCTAATATTTAAAAAAATAGTGGAAATACAGATTGTAATTCATAATTTTTTTGATGAAGTGACATTTTATAATAAAAATGCAATTATCTCAAAACGGTGTTTTTAAAAATGCGTGTACCTTTTTCTCAGAACCTATTCAACAGAAGCACTTGCAATATTCACTGAATATTACTGATATCTAACTATATATATTGCACGGAGTTTTTATTAATATTCTCATAATATTTTTGTAAAAGTCAGTTATCGTGAAAAAAATGACATTTTTCAAAGAATTCATAGTTATACTGTTGCGATGAATGTTTTTCAAAAAACTAAACAATATATTTGAAAAAGCTTCCGATCATTTTAAATAAAAAAGTCTAATTATTATACAGAAGTAATTTTAAGTCTGTACATTTAATAGTTTCTGAGAAAAAAGGTAAATAAAAATGCTCAATTTAACATTAGCGGGATAGGAGGTACCGACTACTCTTAAATTTTAAAAAAAAGTTAGTTATTAAAACATAATTCTGGCTAAAACCGATCAAAAGAGGGAAGCATGCCTTCTTTTATACTATTTAATTGTACTCGAAAAAATCAATTTTTTTCTGTTAAAATGTGCTTTGCGTTTTCAACTCCTATACTTAAACATAACAAATTCAAATTTCATTTTGCAATAATGTTGAAAAAACTGCGTATTTCTTTCAAAAAACAAAGTTCAAAGAACTCTATCCTTTAAACAATTATTTGCTTTATAACCATTTTTTTTATTATTATTATTGGAGCTTCTTCCTGTTTACTAATGTGCTTGCGGTTTGATCCCTACACTTTAACATTGACCGAAAACCCTTAAGGCGATATGGTACCCTAAAAATCATTAAACTGTCGAAAAAACTGTCGATTCTCCGATCACGTGAATGTAAAAATTTTATGCTTTGATTATTTATAATGTTTTGATAATCCATTTTAAAATTTCCTGGAATTTACCATTGTAGTAGATTTATTATTTTTTTAGTTCCTGCTGTGTGATTGCCCACTTGGCCAATCTCGTGAGTGTGAAACTTTTTCTTGTCGTTAAATCGAAAGTTCTATTGTTTGTTATGAAAAATTAGCGTAAATATATGAAGTAAATTGTTTGGCTAAATTTTTAAATGATTGTGAGAATAATAGTAGGAAATACAAATTTTCTGGAGGTGTTCTTATAAAAGAAGGGTACCCTGCTAGGATCCAACCAAAGGTAATAACACTATTCTTAATAAGAAAATACATTTATGTAATCAAAGTAAAGAAAAATCATTATTAGAATGTATTATCTATCGCAAAAAAATTTATACGAATCACATGTAAAGATCTGCGCAATATGTTTAGATTTAATTTTCCATATCATGAGTGAAATTGTAGATTTAGGTATTTAACACATTGCTAGCATGTGAAGCTTCCTAGACATATAAAAGAAAATCTAGTTGTAGAAATATCAAAGATTCTATATTCCCATTATTAATGGAATATCTTGGTAGAATCACTCTTTAAAAAGACTATTAAGGGATCAGTGTAATATATTTTTTCAAAGCATAATCAGGAATTGAGTCCTCAAAGCATTTCAACTGGTTTATAAAACTTGTATAGAGTTCATTAAAATTAATCTTGAAATGGGTATTGAAAAATCTATTAAAAAGTATTAGAATATGTATTCAGGTAATATGAAATTAGAAGTGGTTAATATGGTTTTAAGACTTGCTAAAAACATTACTCGGTTAAAGTGTAGTATAGATATCCTTGGAGATGTCAATTTCTTTTGGTGACCAAAATCGATCGCCAAGCTATTTCCCTTACCAATATGTGTCGGGAAGAAAGAATGAATTTGTTATTTCACCATGATATCTATATAAAAATCGCCAAATCCAAAGGCGATACTACACTTGAGCCCATTACTCAATAGTTTTTCAGCAAAAGGTTGACAATAAGCTGAGAGAAAAAAGAAATGTTCTAAAATATTGTGTATGATTTAAAATTCTGTGAATTGACTTCGCGAATGCTTTACTCTGTTGCTCATGTTATTACTAATAAATAAGATACAGGAAAATGTATATTGTGTTTCAACATTCTGAGAGAAATGGTGCCCAGTTAAAAATTAATTGCATTACGGCCAATGATTACCAAACAGTTTCGCATGCTTTTAAAACATATTTCGGAATGGTGTTTGGTTTTGCAATTGGCACCTTCAATGCACTTGGAAGAAATAATTAAATGATCTTGTTTTCAAATTTTGAAATGTGAAGTGAAATTTCTCTAGTAGCTGTTTTGGAAGGAATAAGTTCAATAAGATGTAAACAAATAATGGAAAATTTTAAAATTGCATCGACTGATAAAAAGCCTGCTTTCAATAAATATTTTGATGATAATTATTGTAATTCAACCTACTAATAGTATAAGTCAATCATCTACTACTGTATGCCAATACTGATAAAAATATATATTGTTAATCTTTTCACAATACATGAGTGTCCAAATATTTTTTAATGAAAATTTAACTGTCAAGCAGATAGTTTGTTGAAAATACAGCATGACACATATTTAGCACATTATAGAATTTTAAATGATACTCTCCCCAGTTTATATCCTCACAACTTATTTCCATTTCAAAATGGATTAAAGATTCCTAACAGATATTTATGGCCAGGCAACAAATTCTTGGTTTGTAAAATTGCAGACTAATGGAGATGTATTTTATACAGTTAAGAAGATTATGGAAGCATTTCTGAAAGAGGTTGTGTGTGTGTGTGTGTGTGTGTGTGTGTGTGTGTGTGTGTGTGTGTGTGTGTGTGTGTGTGTGTGTGTGTGTGTGTGTGTGTGTGTGTGTGATCAATGCCATTGCAGGTGTGTAAAATTATCATGTTCAGCTTGGTATACATGTGAATGTTCAGATAATCATGCACTGTGTAAACATATTAAGTTCATTCTTAAATTGTTTGAGAGATTCCATGTTGTTGAAAATGTTGAATATACTTCTTTCCATATCTCAGATAGAAAATGTGGCGTGGGGTCTTCTGCCAAAGAAATATGTAATGACATAAGAAAAACCAGGAGACTGAACTTCTACTTGTAGTATTAAATTGTTTATTGCAGGAACAATTGTCTCAACATACAATTCAGTAAAAGAAAGGTAAAAAGTAATTACTAAAGAATTATTTACCTGATCCTCATGTACCTACCTCCTAATCAGCATTTAAACTAGCAGTAAATATTTAAGCCAACTATTAGGGATATAAAAATAAAAAGGAAAACTCTGGAATGGGGTTCTTTTTTTAGTTGTCAAGTCAGCATTACTCAGTCTAGTCAGCATTACTCAATTCAAAAACTATTTGCAAAAAAACTTAACTGTATCTTTAACACCTGATATATGCTTGTAGTGGAATTGTTTTATGTTTTCCAAGACATTTAGCTATGTTTTCATGGGGTAAAGATGTACATTTTTATATGAGATGAGGAGGTAAGTAATTATCAAAAATAACCAAATTTTTGTGACAAATAGCTTTATGACAGTATATTAGAAGCATATAATTTATAAATCATGCAGGATAGAGATTTCATTGCAGTTTAATGTTACCACACAAATTTTGGAAAGTGATGAGAATATGGTAATTTTTTATATTATTCATTATTAATAAAATTTTAGGTAAAAAAATTGATTTATACTTTTGGAACATACGGATTTAGAAAATACATGTATACTTTTTGCAGGTAAGTGTGTAATATAAAATATATAGGATCAGGTGATGTTAATGCTTGCTATCAATACAAGCCAAAGTATATATTAAAGTAAGTAATATGTTTTAACTTATGTGTAAATAATTCTTAATAATAAATTGTTCATCACTTTGATAATATTTGTGCTATTTGTTATACAGGAATAGACCTTGATGAAAATCTGCCTTGCCTATATAGAAACAGGTATTTCATCCATGTGTTATATTTCATGGGTGATGTGGAAAGTGGTAGTGAAAGTAATGATATAATGTGATTGCCTTTTTTATGGTATAGATGTACTAATAAGGATTTATTTATTTTTTTGTCCAGTAATGGACCAGTTTTTGATATACTATTTGTTTTATAAATACTTTAAATAGTTATAGTTTTTCAAGTTGCTTTATATGTGTTCTGTGTATCAACCAGATGAATGAAGTAACTATTCTTACATCTCTGAAAGTCTGACTTTTTGATCTTAAAAAGTGCTAGATGGGATTTTCAGCTGTGGTGACATATACATTATAATTGCATCACAGTTGTGAAAAACTTTCTAAAGCACTAAAGATTGTGTAATGTAATTAATTAGTAAGTAATATTTATATGGGGGAAAATGCAATATAAGTTAATATTTTATTTAGTTTTCAAAGCAATCAATTGGCTACTTTTTTTTAAGACTACCAACAATATTAGTTACACAACACTTTTTAATACGGAAGTTATAATCCAAAACAATTTGAAAAATACAATGGTTTGTGCAGTAAAGTAGCTTAAAGGGTGGTGCATTCCATCTTATGTCAAAGCGGTACAAGTAATAAATATTTCTTAAATCGAAAAACCTTGTATAGTTGATTTTTCATAATTTTTACAAGTTCCATAAGTAAACAATCATTAGCTGCATAGTTATTTTTATTAAAATTTTAACATTTACATACAACATAAATACATTTAAGAAAAAAACGTTTAACAGTACATATTTTGTAAAGAAAATTAGGAAACTGTATTTCTTTTTTTAAAAAAAAAAAGGTATAAAGTGTTCATTCAGTTTTGAAATCCTAGAAATATTATGTAAGTCAACTATTTATTTGCTACTTTCCATAATAAATTATTCTGTTGTAGCTAATTTCATCAAAATCGTTTCCTTCAACCACATAAATTATACTAGAATCCTAAGAAGGTTTTCAGATAAAAATATAACTTAGTTCTTGGTTTTGCTAGTTATTTTTATAATGCTTGATACTGAGCTTAACAAGTATTAAAGTTTTTAAATACTATTAATACTTCAATATTTTCGCGATTTATACTTTTGTATTACTATTTAAAAAATAATTTTCCAGATGTGTTACGTTTTGAAGACTTCCAGAAATATATAAAACCTGCTGCTAATTGATGAATTGAGCCTTCACATAACAAAGAGCGATCTTACATCTATAGATTAAATCAGACGCATTAAAATAGAAAGATAGCTATTTATTGGACCTCGTAAAAAAGTGTGTTAATGTCTCTGTCTCAATTGCTACTATTACTTATTCAAACTTGTATAAAGAGTTCTATTTTTCTTTGGTGATCTTTTTGACAGTTATTATTATTCTAATAATATTATTATACTAATTATATTATTGCACTAATATTTTATTTTAGTAAAATGATGAAATTCCTTAGAACTATTAATCTTGGAAAGGTTTTATTTGAAATTTAAGAAGATATTGCTGCAAAATAAAAGATTCGCAATAATATAGTTTAGTATTCTAATGATATATTTCAATTATAGTGAGATGTATGAAAGAAATGCATTTATTAATTTCAGTAATGAAACATATGTAAAACGAAATACAAAACAGGCTCTGATGTGTGTAACAAGACAAAATTTGCTTGATGGTAAATTGAGAGAAACTCAGGAACGATCACAACAATCTCATATTAGAAAGAGTTGTACATTTTTTAATAAATTCTGACGGGATTTAATAAAAATTTTGGAAAATCTGGTCATGTTTTTCAATCATGTCTGATGATTATAAAAAAGAATTCAAACACCTTATTTATTAAAAATTTTCCGATAAATATCTCCGAAATTTCGGGGTTTTTTTTAATATCTAACTATTGGATTCAGTTTATTGATCAGCAATAAAATAAAGAAATGTTTAAAAAAATTTGCTTAATGTAAAAAGTGCATAAAATAACAATTGAATACCATGAAATTAGTAAAATTAGAAACCTGTGTTGCTCCATGACCCAATCGATCAATTTAAAACATTGTCAGCTTATGTATATACATAAGATTTGGGCTAAAAAAAACAAATTAAAAACTTCCTTACTGAGATCACTGTACCCTAAGCTTAACATTTATAAAAACAAAATATAGACCTTTATAAATCGTTTCTAGGTTTAAAAAGAAAGAAGGGGAGAAAAAACATTTTTTAGCAAAATGATTTTATGTTCATTGCAGCAATATGCGTATTATTTTTTTTTTTATAATTCCAAATGAGTTATAATGGCTAATAATTCTATTACGGATGTTTAAATCACCAAAACCTCTCTTAAAGTAAGCCGCTTTTCAAGATTTGGCTGTGAAATAAGTAATTATGTGCTGCCGATCCCTGATTTAGGAGTGCAAGAGGTTCCAAAGATGAAAAGGTGGAGACAGAGAGTTTGATTGCCTTCTTCTCGGAAAAGGGAATGATTTACTTTTGACATTTATTGGAGGCATCTGGTCAAAGTGGTTCAACAGTATCGGGGCTTAGAGGTGTGGTCTTCCTAGAAAACTTTTTGAAGAAGCAGTTTGTTCCATTGACACAATGCAGCGTAGAATCAAAGCTATCTTGAAAGACTACCGCGTGACATAGATCTGTAGTTATACTGAGAACAGCAATATTTTCTTCCTCAATTGATTTATTTGTAAAGCAGTTGAAATGATTAAAGATAAAAAATTCCTACACATCATAAGGGGAAAATCAGATATATAAATGAAGCAAAGTTTTTATAAGAATGTAAATACGCATTAAAAATAGATCTATCATAAAATAATTTGAATCAAATATAAGCCGAAATTAACTATGCATTTATAAAGAAATACGTCGGAATTTAGTGAAGAAATTTCTACGTAAAGTTCAAAAAGTATTTTTCATGTTTTTTCCCGCGTTCACATAAAATTGAATAAGCGAAATATTTTATAAAGCTTTGCAATAAAACTCCATCTGTAAGAATATTAACAATTGTAAAATACAGTTAGATCATTTTTACAAGTGGTAAAAATACAGCAAAATTGCATTTCATATAATACATCAATATCTTTTTATAATCATGTGAAAAACTTTTCTTATTAATATATAATTAATTATTTAACGTATGTTCAAATTTTGAAACACTAGCAAGTAGTAAATCATTTGAAAAATTTTTCGGATGGTACCAAGTAATGAGATACGCACATTATTATTTATAAGTTCTAAAAAACATGTCTACTTTGTTAGAAGGGTTAGCTATCCAAAATACTAAATATTATAAAGTACAGACAATTGCACAGGAAATTCAAACATATACAATAATATAAAAATTTTCATGAAACTAGTTTAGCTGTTAATATTTTTGTTTTTTAATCTTTTTTTTAAAAAAAAATTACGTATATTTTCGAATACGGTGAAAATTGTTTAACACGAAACTGATTATATTGGAACTGAAATATTTTTTCGTGTTAAAGGATATAGTAAAAAAAAAAAACATATTTCACCAAAATTAAGTTTATTAGAGTACATTTTATTTATATAGATCTAAATATTCATGTATTTAATAAAAATCAATGGAACAAAAACATTTATAAGAACTTAATGAAATTTATTGCAAAATTTTCAGTTTTTTGAAAAACAAAACATTTATTGAGTTTTTGGAAAATAATCTGATGAAGGAAATTTACCAGTTAACAGTGGCGTTACGTAGAATATTAGGGCCTCCGTGCAAAATCAGATTTTGGGCCCCAAACCATATCTTACAAAGAATTGCAAAACCGTAACACACAGGGCTTTGCCCCCCCCCCCACACGCGCGCGCGGGAGCGTACGTTACGCCACTGATATCAAACATCATTTTGCTTAGAAATCTAGAAAATCTTTCAATTTTTAATTTCTTTGGTAATCTTTCTCCACGAGATACAGATACTATAGTCCCAGGCCTAGTTACAGTCTGATAAATTAAGGCCTTTGTGCAGAGGTGGATTAATCGGCCGGATAGCCGCCAGGGGCCCCAGGCGTTTGAATGGACCCTAAACTTGAGCAATTCATACCATAAGATTTGTACAATTTATACGCACAGAAGGCTTCACACACAGCACATTTATACTTCTTTATATTTAGAACAGTAAGCAGGGACGTCTTAAGACTTCTTGAGGCCCTGGGCCCTTTCGCAAAGTAGAGTACCTGAGCCTCTGCACAAATGTAGGCCCCCAACTATGACGCATAAAAGTAGACAGTGCGTAGCATACGCGTTGTCAAATTCTCGTACAAACCCCAAACAAATAAATGTGTATAACTTACAATTGCACAAATTGGCTAGGCCTATATAGGGACGACGGTCATTACATGTAGCCAGTTGACATATTGTCCGAAATTCCAAGTTTTTCGGAGAATATACCACCGGAAAAAACTTTCGAACGTTGAAATTATTCGAAACATGAGCTTATTAAGGCTGAGTTGAAAATTAGAGGAGGCCCCAAATATGGCCGAAGCCCTGGCCCAGTTGGCCCATGCCTTAAGACGTCCCAGACTGTATGTATTAGAACTTTTTGCTAAATTTGGATAAAATATTAAAAATTATATAGGACAATCATTTGATAATGCATTCAATATGTCCAGGTAATACTCAAGTCTACGGGCACATATTAAACTACAGTTCAAGCACAACATTTTTTTTTGTGCCAGTCACTCCTAAAATTTAGTAGAAAATTTTGGAAATCCCCCCCCCATCTGTAATCGAGTGGTAGCGTGTCGCGCTTTCACACCACGTCCAGGGTTCAAACCCCGGGCTGGCAAGGTCGACTCAGCCTTTTATCCCTTCAATTGGTCGATAAAATGAGTACCAAGCTTGTGCTCGGGAACTAAGGTTTCGCGCCTGACTGACCACCTGACCGGAACATGAGGTCATGCTTCTCAGTGTCCAAGGTCACGAAAATTGAGATGGGCACAGTAGGCCTTGGCCCTCTAGTGGGATATTGCACCACTGAAAGTTGAATTTATCAACCCATCATTGGCGAATATTAATAAAATTCTGGAAAGAAGTAAACGTGCAATATCGGTGATAAAAGTTTTAGGTACATGATGTTTAGCAAAAGCACATGTCGTACGAGGGGTTGTTGGTTATACGCATACAAGAGATACCCTGGCCGAAATCCGTGACGCGAAAGAGGAAAAAAAGGGTTCAATAGTGAAGGCTCAACTTCCCTTTTGAAATAGATGGACAAATATGAAATGTACCTAATGACCGTGATTTGGAATATCTTACTGCTGAGAATAATTGCTACAAGTAAATAGTTGCAAAAAGTTGAGTGTGAATTATTAAAAGCAGGGCCGGATCTACGTATGGGCTTATTAAGCTGCAGCACATGCCCCCCCCCGGGTTCTAGGGGCCCCGTTCCTCACTGAAGATAACAAACAGGAAAAGATGTTTACAATCAAAATGGTATTAAAATAATAAACCAGTAAAAAAATACAATTCAAAAATAAAATACCAGAAGTACCATACCAAATTCATTTTTTATTTTCGAGAGCAAGATCAATTTACTTTTGTTCTTCCTCCCTATCACCGAATAAGCGGAAATTAGTAATTAATAGACAGAGGCTCTATCATAGGATGGTGCCGATGAGCATCGAACACTTATACAAACTTATTGGCACTTTACTGTAGCCATTTATTTTTGTGCAATAGGTGCAATCAGGTTTTGGGCCCCAAACTGGATCTTACAAAGTATTGAAAAACCGTAACATAAAATAGGCTTTGTGATCCCTAGAACCTTGGGGTCCCCGCAATGTGAGGTTTCAGGGGTGTGCGTTACGCCACTGAAGTGAAAGGGAAATGAACTTAGCCAAAGAAAACAGAGAAACACAACGAGCAAATATTAATGAAGAAAATATGCAAGATCTCGATGACCAGCAGCATTTCTGAAAAAAAAATGTGCTGTTCAGACAAAGGACATCAATAATGCCCCGACCGAAAAGTGTTTACAAAATGTTGGGTTTGAGTTTAAAAAATACGTTGACGTGGGTTCGTGGCCTAAATTGCTAGGTAATATTTTATTGATTATATCCTTTCACATGAAATGAGTTATTTTCAAAATAAAAATCCAAAGTTATTTTCAAAATAAAAATCCGAAAAATATATATTCGTTTCGGTAAGAGAATACAAAGGACAAAAGAGATCATTTTCACGCGCGTGCGCGCAAATAATCATTTCATTAAAAAAATTTAAAAATCGCGAAGTGCTTGAAAGATCTTTTTTGGCTATGTTATTCAACTAGTATTGGTAATGTTTTTTGTTTAACCTTCGCTCGGTATAGACTTGCTTTTTTTTCCAATTCATTTAGTTATTTTTACAATTAAATAATTTTTCTTATCAAATATTTTATATAATTATAAGATAATTGCAATAATAAAATTAACAAAACTCGAAATTGCCATTTTAATTATATTTTAGGAAGAAATCTTTGAAAGATTTAATTTTCAGTCAATAAAAAATTACAAACTCCTGGTTTGGACATCTGTGAAGAAAATAGTGGCTGGGTAGCCTAGTGGTCAAGGTATCGGATCGTGGCTGGCATGTCATGAGTTCAAGCCCAATACCACTAAAGACCCGCCGTGAAGGAGAGCGATGCACATTAAATCTGTTGAGAGCTCAAACGTGTCCTCCCGTTGGTGTGGTAGTTAGGAGAGGGGGTGCCAGCTGAGATGTCGTCCTCGTCACTTAACCATGGCTCAAAATTACGAGGTCCATCGCCAAAAGCCCTCGCGTAGCTGAGAAGGGCGGCTTTAATATTCACTCACTGTGAAGGAAATTAGTTAATTATTAAAAACATTTATAAGCAATGTAGATGATTCAGATAAAAAAAAACTAAAGGAGTATCAAGACGCAGCCAAAAATTTCAGTCCTGGTGTAGAAACAGAATATAGTGATGTGAACAAGAGATTTCAAAATTTGCAGATAAATTGACTGCAAAAGCTGTGTATGATACAGAAAAATTTAAAAGGGTTACGCTTATTTTTGCATTAGATAAGCTAATCCTTGATTTAAATAGAAGTCAAATGTATGCAGAATATATAGTGAGAATTAAAATTTTTGATGGATTTGCAAGATCAAAGTAAAGAGAACGTCCACCTGAAGAGTGTACGCGCTATTATTAATTACTATTAAGGTGACGTAGACCAACATTTAGTAAATGAAGGTGTTCACCTCAAAACTTATCTAAAACAAAATGAGCTATCCTATACTTGTAATGATATTTTAAATTTAATTTCTGAAAAGAAACTTGTTGATGTTTTTCCAAATTTGTTACCATTTTAAAGATTTTTATAACGCTCCCTATCAGCAGCGCACACAAAAATTTTCAAGAGTCCATGGTCGAAAGTTCCCCAACTCGTATCATACCTCAAGACAACACCTATTGATTCGTCTCATTTTGTCCATTTTGTTAACAAAAAACAGTAAAAAATAAATTATTGAATTAATAATTAGTATTAATTTAAAAAAAATCAATTGTTCATTACAAGTACTTCATTAAATTTTAAGTTAAATTTCAATAGGATTATCATCAATCAAAAAAACCCTCAAGGGCTTTGGGGTGTATGGACCCCTAGGACATCCCCCTTTTATGCGCCACTGCTCCATATAGTGAAGCGGAGCGTGCATTCTCTAAAATGTCCTATATAGAAATACAGTAAACGTCGTTTATCCGAATCAATTGGGACCGGACACCGTTCGGGTACGTGATTGTTCGGATAACCAAAAACCGAATGCGATCCGTGCAGTATATGATACTGGACACTGTACAAATATTGAAAATCATCCTATGCGGGAAACGTGCGTGAAGAAAAAGCAGGATAAGTGCAAAATGTCGCAATTTTACCTTAATTGTGGAAAATAATCACTTATTTTTCACTGTACCATTGTACACTTTCGTTTTTTTCGCTGCAAGGTCTCTAAATCTCTTGAGCAGCAGTAGTTGAGTAGGACAGTACTCTGATTGTTGTTCGTACCACTCCATAGCTGATTGGAGCATTTAATGGACCCTTGCTACTTTCGTTGTTGTTGTCCTCGTCTTCATCTGTTTCAGAGTCGACAGGGTCAGATTCTTCTTGAACGGAAGTCGAAATCGCGTCATTATTTAGCATTTGAAATCCACAGTCTTCTGCATTGCATTTCATCCAGGTTTCTACATCAAGAAAACTCAACAAAAGACCACATATACACCCCTCAGTTGGAAACAAACTGACCTAATATACCACGCAGATGTATTGGATCAGTTTTTACGATTTTTAAAAGAAAACAAAGATACTCACTAGAAATTTATCGAGTTGCAAGAGAAATGGTATCAAGGGCGGCTCTAGGGCCGGACAAATCGGACCTCTGTCCGGAGCGGCAAATTTTAAGGGCGGCATTTGGATCGAATTTGGAAAATATTTTTTAGTGTTACAAAAAGTTTGTTATATTTTACTGAAATATTGGGAGTGAATTTTATATTTCATTTAACATGCCTTATTTCTTTATTTTGTACTCTGAATGTTTAATGTCAGTTGTCTTTTGTGTTAAAACTTTAAGGGTTCGATGCGGGAGTATATGTTAAATCATGAAATTTGATATGCTTACACATCTTTCACTGGTAACTTTCTCTACATCCAGGAGTGAGGTCACAACAGACATTCCTTTCACCCATACGATGTCCAGTGTCAGCTATCCAAAAGGGGACATGGGTAGTAAACGTTTTTAATGGATAGAGAGCCACAAGAGATGTTTTATTTTAGTCTTGAATGTAGTTACTATTAGTTAAAATATATACTTGTGATCTCCCCACTATCAGTAGACTCTTTTTCGAAGAAATTGGCCAACTGAAATGGGCCGTTTCTTCTCTTACATTTTACTCGTTTAAAATAATAATAGGTAATTATGTACTTAATTTCGAATAATTTTGTATTTTTTAAGTTTCGTATTTTTTGTTTTTTGTATTTTTTGTATTTTGTATTTTATATATATATATATATATATATATGTCGTAGCCTATCACTACCCCTATGATTATTAACTCCCCTTCGCGTATTATCTAAATCTGAATATGCTGGTTCCATAATTAATTACAACTAAATTAATAAATCAATCTTATTTATTGACCTTTCTAATTTTAGAGATTACACAAATACTATTCAAACTTTAAGATCAACAAAATACAGTGGAGTGCGAGAAGAATCTGATTATGAACGACGGAATCCTAACTGAATCCACGGAGAACAACACATTAAATCAGGCTACACATTTATATTTAATTTATGAAAATAACTGACCTGATACCCTTTCTTTAAGGCAGGTTTCTCTAATTCTGGATTGCTTTAAGGAGCGGCTTCAATCTTAGCTATTTTTCAGTTCCGTCCCGAACCGAATTAATGAATATTTTTCAATAGTCTTCTCCCGACGAATATATTTCCACTAGATAAACTACTCTCTCAAAATCACCCTCATTCTCTTCATTTCATTTCTCCCTTTTATATCTTTTTCGAACTCGCTAAACCCGAAAATATCTCGTTTGCATAAGTCACACTTTTGGCTCTCGGAGGAGATTGGTTGAAATAAATAAAATATTTAAAGAAGGCGAGAGAAGGTTAGTGAAACGCGTAAGCACCCGTCACAACCCCCCTCCGAGAAAAAAAGCGTGACTTATTGAAGGTCTTAACGACCTGCAAGAACTCGCTTAGTTTACCTAACGTCTGAAAAACACTGAACCTGCACAAAATTTTAACTACTCTAGAATGCCTAAAATTACTGAACTTGTAGAAAGTTTTAACTCACGAACTTTAGAATGCCTGAAAATACTGAACTTGTAGAAAGTTTTAACTCACGAACTTTAGAATGCCTGAAAATACTGAACTTATAGAAAGTTTTAACTCACGAACTTTAGAATGCTTGAAAACACTGAATTTGCAGAAAATTTTAACTCTCTAAGTTAGAAACTTTAATTAAACTAGCACACAGAAACGACTACTCAAAGGGGTACTCCACTTTAATTTATGGATCTTTTACAAACATACAATCCCTACAGTGCATCCCATTCGGGCGAAGATCAGGGTAAACCTTTCCAGGAAAAAACAGTGATCATGCACTTTACTTAAGTGCTAATAAATAAAAAAAATTTTACAATAATATCTTCGTACGACATCACTTTCATCTCATCATTTTGTTCAGGGACTGCTGCCCTGAAAGGAAACCTTGTCATTTTTTTCTAAAACATGACATTAAATGCACAGAACTTTTATATAACTTCCTTATTGACATAAAATATGGCATACATTATATTATATATATATATAGTTTCGTAACAAAATAACCTTTATCTGGTTTCATTTTCAAAAAATTCCCAATCAATCGCGCTGCGCTGTTAATGTTTTTTGTTAGTATTCCTAATTACGCCGCGCCCAGAAACCGGACACAACTTATACCTCTTAATAATTACACACAAAAATATATACATTTTTTACATAGAATATATTACAACAAATACTACAAGTAATCTCACATATAAAGCCTCGTCTTTAATGTGTAGCAAAACAATTGCAATTCAACAAATGTTTTTCCACAATTTGGAAAAAAATTAAATACAAAAGCTTTTTCAACCGATATGAAAATACACACAACGCAGTGACTTTTGCAAGGTAATTTTACAAAAAAAATAGACTAGCCCACATGGAAAATACTCCGAACTGTCTGTCAGAGGAAAAATAAACAAATTAGAATTATACAACCTGGCTAGTCATTAGATCCAATCTGCATAGGCTTTGTCTCCAACCATGGCCTCTGTACTGGATGACCTTGTCCTAGGGCTGTCCTCTCTGCGCTCCCACCTTCTGGGTCCCCTCTTCCATTGAGTCCGCTGAAGCTGATATGCTCCTGCTGAGGCGTTCTTTTCCCTTGTGAGAATTGGAATTTGGCTGCTGTCCACTCGACGTCGGCTCCGAAGGTTGTACGGGCAGTTCCTTTCTTGACGGGGTCTGTTGTATTTGAATCTGTGGGATGGTCCTGGAATTGCTCTTTCTGATTTCCACTGTTCACTGCTGGATGGTCCTGGAATTGCTCTTTCTGATTTCCACTGTTCACTGCTGGATGGTCCTGGAATTGTTCCTTCAGAATTATTTTCTTCCACCTTTCTATACCGCTTTCTGGAGGGACGAGACGGCATTGACGAGGTCAACTTTCTCTTGTCTCGGGATACCTGGGCCTCTGGTCTCTTCTTCTTTTGTATGTTTTCCTTCCAGGAGGATGGTTTTCCTCTTTTCTTTCTTTCTGCCCAATGAGGTTTTCTCTTCCTAAAATTATATGCATCACCCCCCGAAGAAACAGCAGACTCCGTTCACCCACGTTTTTTTCTCACCTCCACTCCATCGCGTCTATTCCGTAACTATATCTCTACTACCTTCTAAATTTCCTGATTTCTATCCTCTACGACAACCCCCATCACTCTCCCATTGCACCAATCTCGGCTGCCCATTATCTGACCTGACTGATGCTACTGCACCATGATCACTACTACTGGCAATTTCCGATTCGGCAACACTGTCTTCTCTTTGATGGTAAATTCTCACCTGGTCCACATTAACAGTTATTCTTTTACCAAATTTTAATATTACTAAATTATTATTATTTTTTACACTCAGAACTTTTTATGGGCCCTCAAACTTTGGCATAAATTTACCCACTATTTTCTTACTTGCCGAACTCAACGGGTGAGTTTGAACTAACACTAGATCATCAACCTTCACATTAACTTCACGCCTCTTCTTATTATATTTCGCCCACTTCTCGTGCTGGCGCTTTGTATGAATTCTAGCCTCCTCAAACAATTTTTCAATGTTCCCACAAACTAAGTCTGATCCATCAGTTACCATTATTAATTTTTGAAAAGGAGTGATTAAATTTCGACCTAAAAATAATTCCGCCGGTGTTTTACCCGTTGTCTTATGTACTGCTGTCCTAATAGCGTATCCGAACTCTTGCAGAAATTGGTCCCAGTTAGTGTGATTATCCGCGACAAAACTCGAAATCATTTTTAAAAGAATACGATTAACTCTTACTGTTTGATTAGCTTGTGGACGATATACCACAGTTTTAACGTGTTTTATGTTCAACCTGCGACATACTTGCTCAAAAACTTCGGATATCATTTGGGGGCCGTTGTCGCTAACTACTTTTACAGGAGCTCCATAACGCGAAATATAATTCTCAAAAAATGCATTGGCAATTGCTTTAGCCGAAGCTTTCCTTAAGGGAACTATTTCAACCCATTTCGAAAAATTATCTGTAATTACTAAAACAAATCTATAGCGTTCTGAACTAGTTGCAGGGTATGGGCCTAACAAATCTAAAGATACGATTTCATTCGGAAAATTCGTTACTATCGGAATTAATTGACCAGCTGGTAATCCGTTCTTACAATTGAATTTTTGGCACTGGTCGCAGGTTGCTATATATTTATAAATGTATTTCCTCATGTAAGGGAAATAACACGCGTCTTTTAATTTTAAGTATGTTTTCTTTTTGCCTAAATGGCCTGCCATCGGCTAGTCATGGAATTCTCGCATAACATATTTACGTAATGTTTTAGGTATAAATACCCTTAATTCACCTAGTGTGGTTGTATATTTTGCATAATACAGCAATCCGTTGATGATTTTAAAGTCTCGGGACCAATTTCTACAGATTGACTCATTAATGGAACTATCGTCAGGATTTTCTAGAAAACGTAAGATGTGACCTAACTCCGGATCATTTCTCTGTTCCTCTCTCAACTGTTCTCTAGACGATAATACTAACGATCTAATCACCGCACAAGACACCTTTGGTTCTTCATTACTTTCTAACGGGTTTCTAGACAACATATCAGCAAATAAATTTTGCGTACCTGGGCGATGTTCCCATTCTACATTAAAATTTGCCAACTTAAGCGTCCACCTTATCATTCTAGACGACAAATTCTTTCCATTCGTTAATTTGGTAAGTGCAGCATGGTCTGTTATCACTTTAACCGGCAAGGATCCGAAATACGTGCGATATTTATTTAATGCCCATATGACAGCTAAACATTCACGTTCCGTCACACTATAGTTTCTTTCTGCGCGGTTTAATGTTCTCGAGGCAAATGCAATAGGCCTATTTTTCTGTGTCAATACTGCTCCTACCCCCACTGAGCTAGCATCCGTATAAAGTTCAAAAGCTTGGGAAAAATCTGGTAATTGTAACACTGGAGCTTCTGTCAGTGCTTTCTTAATGCGATCAAAGGCTTCCTGCGCTGATTCCGACCAACGGAACTTAGAGTTTTTTCGTTTTAAATTATATAAGGGTTCACACATGTCTGCGTAGTTCTTAATAAACTTTTGATACCAACCCGTCATTCCTAAACATTTTGCTACCTGTTTTGCAGTTTTCGGAGGTTTCATTTCAATAATTGCTTTTACCTTCTCCTCATCTGTTTTAACTCCTTCTTTATTAATAACTAAACCCAAATAACGTAATTGTTCCCTCGCGAAATGACATTTCTCACGATTCAACGTTAAACCAGCCTCCTGCAACAATCTGAATACTTCTCGTAAGTGTTCTACATGGCGTTCAAAAGATGGAGATGAAATGATAACATCATCCATATAACAGTTGGTAAAACGCCCGAGAACTGGCTTGAGTATCATTTCAATTGCCCTTTGAAAATTTGGAGCTGCCCCCGAAAGGCCAAATGGCATGCGAGTAAATGCAGAAGTACCATTTTTTGTAACAAACGCCGTCTTATGAATATCTTTGGGGTCTACTGCCATCTGAAAGTATCCGCTGCGTAAATCAAGTGATGACATAATTTCGGTGTGTGGAATATTAGTGATCAAATCATCAATTATTGGTAGCGGATATCTCGTGATCGCATTTAATTTCCTATAATCTATTGCAAACCTATAAGCTTCTGGGTCATCTAACGGCAACCCGTTTTTCTTCCGACATAAAACAACTAGAGATGCGTAGGGCGATGTCGTTGGAATTATCGTTCCATCGTTCAACATCTTCTTAACATGGTAGTTAATGATATCCTGTTTGACCCTGTCATAGCGATAAGGTCTCGAAAAAACAGGAGGATTATCACCCGTGTCAATTTCATGACAAAACACATGTGTCAGACCAGGCTTAAGTGAAAACAACCCATGAAATTCCTTAAACAAAATCTGCAATTTCTGTTTTTGTTCTGCATTTAACTTAGTGTTTGATAAATCTATCTGAACCGGTTCGTCCGAAATTGCCACTTTTTCAATTTGCGAATCCGGAATGATTAACGATTTTGAAAGAAAGTCCAAACTAATCTGTGCATGTGACATAAAATCAATACCTAGAATGCATGGATATTGCATCTCAGCAATAACATGAAAGGAGGAGAGATTGGTTGAAATAAATAAAACATTTAAAGAAGGCGAGAGAAGGTTAGTGAAACGCGTAAGCACCCGTCACATATATATATATATATATTTAGGATGCATTTTTGTTCGTCAGAATTATTCAGGTTTTATAGTTGTGTATCGATGTGAACAATTTATCTTTTTTAATTATAATTTTTTTCTTTGGAGAGGGGGCCGGCATTTTCCACTTTGTCCGGGGCGGCAAAACTGCTACAGCCGGCCCTGGTGGTATCGATTTTCCCTAATGTGCAGACATACTTTTGAAAATATATTTAACAATACCGATACCAAATGTATCAGGTAAATGATCTTTTTCAGTTTTAAGGCGCGTTAAAATTATTTAAGAATGCTATGGGAGAGGAGACAAAATGAACAACCTTGACATATTACGTATAAAACAAGATTTTTTGGACAAAATAGACACGGAAAAAAATTGACGAATTTGCCAAAAAGAAATCAAGACATAACGTTTTACAGCAAAATTGCACAAGCTCTTTAATAAAGTTTTTAATTTTTTTTTAAAGTTAAGGTTTATTTTGAGCAATTGAGTTTTAATATAGCTATACATTTTATTACGAGATTTTAAGTTTAACGAAACTTTTCACTATTTTAGTTTTTTACTCTTTAATTCATGGGCCTCAAACCTTTTACCGCCAGGGGCCTCTAACTAACTTAATCCGCCTCTGTCTTTGTATTGGAATCAGATCTCGAACGCCACGTATATAAATGTCGAAGTCTCAATGTTATTTAAAAAAATTATTTCAGGATATTACTGGAATCTGTCATTAAATGTAATTTTCTAGTATACAAAAGGAAGTTTTTTTTTTAAAAAATGAAAATAACTGATTTTAAGGCATCAGATAATTCAGTATTATAAAAAGATTTTCTTCGATTGGGAAACACCTAAATTGTATTAAAATGATTTCATCCTATAAGTGAATTTCACAATTATTTCTCAGATTAGATTTCTCAGTTATTTCATTTCATACTTACTGCTTCAATAAAACTCATCAGGTTTAGAAAGTTTTATTGCAATTTTTATATTAATTTGTTTTCATTAGAATTTATATTTGGGTTATGGTCAGGCTAGAGAGAGTGGGCTTTCCAAATGAGCTATGGTTTCGAATCTTGATATCATTCACGACACTTTGTTTTGAATATTGTAGTATGCTTCATATTAAACGAAATTGATCCTTACAATCCTTAGACGGCGTAATATGGATGGGAGGAACGACAGATTCGGGGTCATACTTGTCACTAGCATTTCAGAAATTCAAGGTACTGCGTCACCTATCCAAATTAAAATTTCAGTTGTTTGTGATTCCAAACCAGTCACTTAATTCATTTATAGTGCTAATATTACCTTTAATGAATATGTTATGTGTATTGAAATCAGTAATTCAAGGAAGAAAATTTTGAATAAATCCCTTAACTAGTATAAATACTTAACTGTAATAAACTAAACATCTACAAAATGATGATTTTCTGACTTACAAATTAATGCAGCATATAATACGAAAGCATTTATATAAATCATTTTCATGTACATGATTAGGAATAAATGTATATGTATTCTATATTATATTGTCAACCACGTTGAAATATTTAGTGAAAACATGCACAGATTAAGCAGGATATAAACGTTTTTGACGAATGTTAACAATATGACTTGAAAATAATAAATTAACTTAATTTTTTTTAATTAATGGTCGTTACAATAAACGTCATCCTATTGATGCGAACTGCTAATTTATTTTTCACTACTTTTCCCAAAACATCAAATTTAATCAGTTAATTCCATTTATTTAATACTCAAATCCATCAAAATATATTTAATATTTTTTTTTAAAATGTTAGTGGTACTCAGCGGCTTAAAGTATACCCCCGCATCGCAGGGAGGCCCAGGATTCAAGGGGCCCATAGCCTGACTGATGTCAAATAAGTAATTCTTTGTAAGATCCGGCTTGGGGCTTGAAACCAGACTTTATAGGGGGTCCCTAATAGTTTCTGTTACACAATTAGTGGTACTTAAAAAACTTTTGAGATGGCCACCCCCTTGTAAGCCCATTACAATCAAATTTATATTATCTGAGAAGTCCTAAGTTTTTGAATGTATTCCAAGGGGAAAATAATGCTTAGTGCTCATCTTAAAAAAATTCGCATCTATATTTATGTACGAAATGTTCACTTAAACTTTTTGCTAAACATAATTTAACAGAAATATGTTTATAAATTTTGTATAACATATTTTTTACGGTTCAGTTTTATTAATTTAAATGTCTGAATTTTACTATTGCATTGTAAAATTCAGACAAGTATTTTATGCGTGCTTCAACATTCGATTTTTCAGAAAAATTTAAGTAATTTTGTAAACGATTTACCGTCTTTAAGGCGATATGGTACCATCTTCACAATTTTTTTTTATTTTTAATATTTGATATTTGATTTTAACTGTATTTTATAAAGGGTTAATATAAAATAAGAATTCCACACAAAAAATATTTGTAAAATCTAAATTTTTTGAACTTTTTTTAAACATTTTTTTAAATCCTAAGACTTTTTTTAATATGTCTCTTTTCTTTCAAAGATTTTTTTTCCAAGTACTTTATAATATACTACATAAAACTGTGCATGGGTTTTTTTCTGCTGCTGCTCTTTAATTTTTTATTAATTTTTTTATTGTTAAAACTCTAAAAAATCTCAAAAAAACATTAATTTTGATTTTGAAATTTTTTAGAAAAAGTACTAAACATGTTAGAGTTAATTCCATGCACAGTTTTACAAAACATACATTTCAGAACATGCATAAAAAATTTCAAACCCATACGTCAATTATCAAAAAAGTCTTAAGGTTTTGAATAACAGTATACGTACAAAAATTCAACATGGAGAAATATGAGTTTGAAGTTTTCATTCCATGAATAGCATGATATAATATGTCTGAAACTTTTAAGAAATGTTAATTAGCTTACTTAAAACTGCTTACTATAAAAAATTGCACAAATGTAGAACAATTAAACAGTATACTGCCATAATGAAAAAATAGAAGAAAACGAGTGAAAGATCAATATTTCATAAAACTTTATCATAATAATTATTAAAAAAATAAATACACACACTTCAGAGCTAATTCCATGCTCAGAGCTAATGCACAACATGTACAAAAAATGTTTATGTCTTTATTTTTTATTTCCATATGATCGTGTTATTCTTAAAAAAAATCAAAAATTAAAATTTATCTGCTATTTAAGTATTTCTTAAAATTAAAAACAAATTTAAGCAATTCAGAGAGAAAATCCTTCCTTTCCTTTGTGTATATGATGTTGCGAACTTTACTTATTAAAAATTTATGTTATTTTTCAATTTTTTCCAAGTGTTACTTGAAAATAAACTTCAAGTTCCATGAAAAATGCATCTTAAACTTACACAGGAAGCTATTTCTTCTTGGTATTTTTTTAATAACAATATTATTCATAATAAGCTATTTTCCTGTCTGAGTATTTCGCCACTACTCGTATCTGTAATAAATAGATTTATGTAATTTTGTCCCCACTCCAGTGTTCTTTTGCAGGGGTGTTTTTTAAAAATAATTATACTAATATTGTATCATTTTCATGCTTATTTTTTGTATCATTTCCTGTCTATGCCGTGTTAAATCAAGCCTGGGTAATCCCTAAAGTTTACACAAGAAAACTCATACACATATATGTAAATAGTATGTAGCATTACTTTCCTCTGTTCTGCGTGAATGAATATTAACGTTGCACTGTTCAGCTATACGAGGGCTTTTGGTGACGAACCTCGTAATTTTGAACCATGTTCAAGTGACGAGGACAACATCCGAGCTGGCATCCCCCCTCCTAACTACCACACTACACCAACGTGAGGACGTTTGAGCTCTTGACAGATTGGATGTGCATTGCTCCCCTACACGGCGGGTCTTCAGTGGTATTGGGCTCGAACTCATGACATACCAGCCACGAGTCTGTTACCTTGACCATTAGGCTACCACGATCTCTTCCTATGTTCTTCAGAGCATGATAAAGGGCTGATGTTAAAGTAGCTTTGTATATTTAAAATACTAATATATTTTTACTTGATCAAGTCCAATCAAAATAGGACCCTCGGTGTTTTTTGTTGTTGTTGCACTAGGGCGTTTAGTTACCTAGCTACGCCCCTGTATTAATTAAAAAAATATTAATAGTGTATTTCCAATCCGAACAGTCTGGAGAGTAAAATTTCAAATCAGGTGTCATCCTCCTCAATTCACCGTGATTTAAAATTACGAAGTTCGTCACCTCTATACCCCTCACGTTTCGAAGTGCGATATTAATAACAATGACTAGCCAATGAAAAATCTATTTGTTTACTTTTTTTTAGAAGTTTCTTTTCACATCCATATTTTTTATCGCAGAGAGCGTAATTACTGTTGGATATTGATTAGGTTTGCTTTAAAACGTTTCTAGCATTCTGTATTAATTTTTAAAAATATGTTTCAAAAATAGATTTTTACAATGTATAAAGGTACAATCCCTCCTGACGTGTTTTTAAAAAATTTATATTTTTTGGGGGGAAAATTAAAATTTTAAAAACAATGAGTTAAATTAATGATTTTCAAAGATTCATTTTTTAAGTTAGCAACCTAAAAAGGAATCAGCAAAAAAGTAAACGAATAATATTCATATTTCTTAGAAAATTTAAAATATGTATAAATGTTCTACTTCTATGGTCATTTTGCTTTGACCTTTTTATCTCGCTATAATCTTACATAAAGTTTTCACACACCGTCGAATAGTTATAAAAATAGACTTCTAATATAGAAGCATGACTTCGAAATTTTCTTTTAGATGTATATTTTTCTTACAATTATATTTTCATTAAATTTCTCCAAACAAATTCCGTGGAAAAACTTAATAAAAGTGTAATAATGATAATGTTTGATGTACAGCATAGTGAGATTCATAATAGCAATTATTTTTCAGTATTTATTAAAATGTCTATTTTTATGTTATTAACTATTGATGTAGGAGAAATGAAAAATTCTTGAGAAATTGGAATACCGTTCATCGATTTCATTTTTTAATAGGATAATTTGGGATGAGTTTTTTTTTTTTTTTTTTTGTAATCTGTTTTGATGTTGAAAAGAATTTAATTTTTGTATGTACTACACTCTTGTTTTGAATTTTCAAACTTTTAAGGTTTTTTCATTCTATACAGCCATTTCAAGGATCGGTGCATATTCTTTGATTTTTTTATGGTTGTTTTATTATGCACTAAGGTGTTTTTGCATTTTAACATTTTTATGTTATATCTTTCAGAATGCAATGGCAAATTGTTTAATTTTTTTTAGGTATTAAAAAGAGAAATATTTTTTAATTTTAAATTTTTAAAAGAAAAGTTTCATTTAAATTTTAAATTTTAAATTTTTGTGAATTTGGATATTTCCAGATTAGTTTACCAAGTTGCAATAGGGGGAAGGTTGGCGCCATCAAACTAGTTTAACCCCACTTATCGGTCCTAAGTCCGAGGTTGCACTTGGATATTTTATAATTTTTATCTTATACAATTTTAATTTCGCTTGAAAACGTTGATATTCATTATTTTTATTCGCCATTGAAATTTTGAAATATGATGTTGTACTCTAGGTTTAATATGATTTGAATATTTGCTTGGTTATATTAGTGTGAGGTATTTTGGATATATTTAAATATATATATATATATATATATTTCTAGTTATGTTTCTTAGAATCTGTTTTCTATCATTTAGCTTTGTGGGTAGTATAATTTTGTCTTATTATTTTCTTTTTCCTTTTATTATACTATATATGTATATATATATATAAATTGCTTCAAATGAAAATATGATTTAATTTCAGCTGCAAAATTTAAAATGATTTTGTAACAATAATCACATAATTCTCAAGTGTCTGTTTAGAAAAAATTTACTAAACCTGATTCAAATGTTATAAGGATTAATAAAAATTTACTAAAAATTGCAAATAATCAAAAATATATCAATATACTAAAATATTTTACTCTTCTATTATAAATCTACAATATAGTTACAGTTCTACATTTGTTTTTCCAGTTCATTTAATATTTTTTTAAAATTCAATCTTAATTTTTATTTTATAAACATACCATATTTCTAATGAACTTGTATACAACAAATAAACAATGAAAACATATTTATATCTTAAAATTCAAACAAAAATTGAAAAAACATTGAAATTGTTAAGTAGTAAAGTTATAAGCAATAAATGCACAATATTTATAATAGGTTATTAGATTCACACATACTGAAACACACACTCAACATAGCATACTCAACAAAGAATATCCAAAAAATTCAATATGATTGCCCTTTTGTATTGTAATTATTTTGAAAGTAGCCAATAATTCATAAAGAGCCAAATATAGCAACCCCAAAACAGAGGAATTTGAATTCCAAAGCTGTAAAAAAATAGGAATAGGTGCTGCCAACGAAATCGCGCATTACACGTCCGGCCTTGTTTGTTCCTTTTATCTATCAGACTTAGTCTTAATGTGTAGCAAAACAAATGCAAACAAGCAAATGTTTTCCACAATTTGGAAAAATTTTACATACAAAAGTTCATCTTTCCTACAATAAGAAAAAATGCACTCAACGCAGTGGCAACTTTTGTACAGGTTATATTTTACGAAAAAAATTGAGACTAGCCCACATGGGAAATACTCTGAACTGTCTGTCAGAAAGGGGGAAAAAATAACATAGAATTATACAACCTGGCCATTCTTATATCCATTCTGCATAGGCTCCATCACCTGTGACAGCTTCGGTACTGGCAGATCTTGTCCTAAGGCGGTTCTCCATCTGCTCCAAGGTCTTCTTTGCTCCGTATGGGCTTTATGCAGTTAAAAGGTTCCTCCACGGTGGGTCTGTTCTGCTAGGGGATTCTGCTCTTTGCGGCTGTACACTCGACATCGGTTCCGTAGATCATATAGGCAATGTCTTTCCTGCTGGATTGGACGAGAATGGTTGGACCTTGAATATCCATCCTCCTCTCGACGTGATGGGCCTGGAACTTCTCTGCTGGCATCAGGTTATCTCTGAGTGGCTTCCATCCTAAATCTCTTTGTCGACAGACTGGATCCCACTTTCCTCTTCATCCTAGATCTTGATGCCTGTGGTCTCCTTTTATTCCGATGTTGCTCTAATGAAGATGCTGGCCTCTCTTTTTTCTCGCTCTACTACCACCTGTCTTCTCTTCCTAAAATGAGCTTTATTAGTTCTCGAAGAAACAGTCGATTCTGTCCGCACACGCTTCCACCGTCTCACCTCCCTTCTATTGCGCCTATCCCTGGTTACATCTATACTACCTTCCAAATCCGTTGATACTAATCATCTTCGACTATTCTCAGTCCTTTCCGACTGTACTGCCCTCGCCCGACTAACTTCCGACTCTTCTGATTGTGCTGCTCTAAGCCGACTAAGTTCCGAGCTTTTTGATTCGCCAACACTCTTTTGTTTGTAAATCCACACCTGGTCTAGATTTACCGTTATTTGTTTACCAAATTCCAAAATAACCAAATTTTAATTATTCACCTTTAAAACTTTATAGGGCCCCTCAAACTTCGACATGAATTTACCCACTATTCTCTTACTAGCCAAGCTCAAGGGGTGTGTTTGAACTAATACAAGATCATTCACTTTTACATCGACCTAACGTCTCCTCTTATTGTAATATTTCACCCATTTTTCCTGCTCTTTCCTAGTATTCCTCATAGCCTCCTCGAGTAATTTCTCCATATTACCACACACCAAGTCTGATCCGTCAGTTACTATCACTAATTTCTGAAATGGGTTAATTAATTTCCGACTTAAAAATAACTCTTCTGGTGTTTTACCAGTTGTTTCATGAACTGCCGTTCGTAAAACATAACCGAATTCCTTAAGAAATTGGTCCCCGTCAGAGTGATTGTCTTTTACAAAACTAGAAATCATTTGTTGAAGAGTACTGTTAACTCTCTCAGTCTGATTAGATTGAGGTCTATATACCACCGTTTTAACATGTTTTATGTTCAACCTGTGACACACATGCTCAAAAACTTCGGATATCATTTGGGGACCGTTATCACTAATGAACTTTATAGGAGCTCAATAACGCTAGATATAATTTTCAAAATATGCATTTGCGATTGCATTAGCCGTGGATTTTTTAAGTGTATAATTTTGACCCATTTAGAAAAATTATCCGTTTTCACTAAAATAAACTTATTACGTTCTGGACTAGTGGATAGGTATGGGCCTAATAAATCTAAAGATACAATTTCATTTGAAAAATTTGTTACTATCGGAATTAAGCCACCAGCTGGTAGCGTGTTCATATAATTAATTCTCTGGCAGTGGTCACAGGTGGATACATATTTAAATAAAAACCTCCTCATAAAGGGAAAATAACACGCGTCTCTTAATCTTAAATATGTCTTTTTTTTACCTAAATGACCCGCCATCGGCGTGTCATGAAACTCGTACATAACGTCATTACACAGATTTCGCGCAGTATACACTCTTAGTTCTCCGAGCGTGGTCGTATACTTTACATAGTATAACAACTCGTTAATTAATTTGAAATCTCGGGACCAATCGCGTTAATTGAGCTATCGCCTGAATTCTCCAAAAACTTATAAATATTTCCCAATTCAGGATCATTCCTCTGTTCTTCCATCAACTGTTCCTTGGACGATAAAACTAACGACCTAATAACCTTACAAGACACCTTTGCGTTCTCACTTCTACCGACTGGATTCCTGGACAATAAATCTCCAATCACATCTGCGATGTTCCCATTCCACTTTAAATTCTGCTAACTTAAGTGCCCACCTTATCATTCTACTGGACAAATTTTTACCATTCGTTAATTTTGTGATTGCGGTGTGGTCTGTTATTATTTTATTATTTTCACCGGCAAAAACCCGAAATAAGTGCGATATTTATTTAATTCCCATATGACAGCCAAACATTCATGCTCCGTCACACTATAATTCCTTTCTGCCGTACTAATCTTTCGAGAGGCAAACGCAATAGGTTTATTACTCTAAGTCAACACTACCCCTACACCCACTGAACTAGCATCCGTATAAAGTTCAAAATCTTTATTAAAATCAGGTAACTGCAATACTGGAGCTTCAGTCACTGCTTTTTTTAATGCGATTAAAGGTTTCTTGCGCTGATTTCGACCAACCAAACTTAGAATTTTTCCTCCTTAATCGATATAAAAGTTCACACAGATCCGCATGGTCCTTAATAAATTTCTGGTACCAGCCGTCATTCCTAAAAATTTCGCTACCTCCTTCGCATTTTTCGGGGTTTCATGTCACGAATCGTTTTTACTTTTTCCTCATCCATTTGAACCCCGTCTTTACTTATAACTAGACCCAAATAGCGTAGTTGATCTCTGGCAAAATGGCATTTCTCACGGTTTAACGTTAGATCAGCCTCTTGCAACAATCGAAAACCCCTGTCTTAAATGCTAAACATGGTGCTCAAAAGATGGAGACGAAATAATGACGTCATCTATGTATACATAGACGAAACGTCCGAGAACTGGTTTCAAAATTATTTCTATCGCTCTTTGAAAATTTGGAGCCGCTACCGAGAAACTAAATGGCATGTGCAAGTGAATGCAAAAGTACCATTCTTAGTAACAAAAGCCGTCTTACTGATATCTTTGAGGATCTACCGCCATTTGAAAATAGCCGGAATGCAGATCAAGGGACGACATAATTTCGGTGTGAGGAATATTTGTTATAAGGTCATCTGTCAGCGGTAGCGGATATCGTGGATACTTCGTTATAGCATTCAACTTTCTATAATCGATCGCGAACCTATAGGCTTCTGTGTTTTCCTGAGGCAATCCATTATTCTTCTTAAATAAAACCATTGGAGATGCATATGCCGATTTTAAAGGTATAATTGCACCCTCTTCTAACATCTTATTAAAATGATAATCTATAATTCCCTGCTTGATTCTGTCATAGCAGTAAGGCCGAGAATAGACAGGAGGGTGATCACCAGTATCAATTTCGTGAATACAACACATGCGTCAACCCCGGCTTTGTCGAAAACAATCCCCGGAAATTATTAAACAAAACATACAACTCATCTTTCTGACTTTTACCCAGCTTCGTATTTAATAAATCTTTCTCTACCGGTTCTTCTGGTATTAGCTCCTTTTCAATCTGCGAGTCCGGAAGGATTAGCGATTTGATAAAAAAAAATCAAATCCTATTTTTACGTGTGACATAAATCAATGCCTTAGAGGCATTGGTACTACATATCAGCAATCACATGAAAATTCCACAGTTTAGAAAATTCAAGAGTCCTTATCTTTCATTCAACCGTGCCTAAATTTGTGCATTTCGAGCCTTGAGCCATTACAACCTCAGCTAGCGATTTCTTAATGGGACGAAAAGAAAAATATGCGCGATACATTTCTTTCAAAATAAATGACTTCTCCGCTCCTGTATCCCAGAGAGTTTTTAAAAATGTGTCTTGCAAAAGAATCGGCACATACGGAAGGTCAATGGGCGAAAATCGTAATGAATTGAGTTTAATCTTATTAGGAGGATTTGACTCAACTAGCGATCGCTTACCTCTTGCTACACCCCGATCGCTTAAAAGTTTAAATTAGTATTTCCCTGCCTTCCGCTGGTCCTATCATTAATCAGACCCTGATTTACAACCATCCTACGATGTTGATACCTGTCGGGTCTATGATCTTGCTGGCTATTGCGGTTCCCTCTCTCGAATCCACAATTTTGATAACCCCCACGAGAAAAACTATTTGCCTCTCTGCTCACTCCTCTCGGCAATTTGTCTATTCCCTACACCTGCATCTCTCCAATTTCCATCTCTACGCCTTTCCATAGGGTTCCTACTCACATCCCAACCGCGTCTGCCAAAATTATTGCTCGAACCCGGGGTTTCTCTATTGCTAGAGCGTTTCTCATACCTATCCACCAATTCTAATAACTGCACCTTCGTAGTGGGGTTTCGAACATCTAATTAGTCCATTATCTGCGGTTCAAGTCGCATTACGATATGGTTTACTATTCTGGAGTCATCATAACTTAAATACAATGTTTTACAGATTTTCAACAATTGATTTACAAAATTCGACGGGGCCTGACCTCTACGCTATTTATCTGGGGAAAAAACCGAGCCTCTAACTTCGATCTATTCTTTACTACGGGAAAACTATCCGTCAATTTCCTTAGACTGTCGCGAAAGTAGTCGCCTCACCACTTACAAACGTATACCCGATTACATCGAACCAATCTAATGCTCTACCTATTCAATGATCTTTAAAGTAAGCACATGCTAAATTCGCCGGTATCTCATAATATGTGCTACGTTATCAACTATATTAACAAGGAACTCCGACACATTCTCCTTTCCTGAAAAGTATAATTCGGGCAAAACCCTAAAAGGAGCACTGCCTCTTAACTCAGAACCTGGTTGCCACTGTAATGCCTTACGGTTTCTACTTCCCTCTAATCCCCCTTGTCTACTTTCGTACCCGGGTAGATGTGTGGGAAGAACTGAATAATTAGTCGACATCATTCACTCTAATTATTTTATTGTCACAAAATATCAAGCACGCACAATAATAATCCAATTAAGAACGATGATCAGTATGCAGAGTGCGACGGTGCAACTCATTAGCCTGGGGAATTTATTACGGACCCTCAACTGATTCCACGATAACCTAAACAAGCTAGATTTCAACTCCGCCAAGCTCTAATAAGTTATTCTTTAACTTCTAATTAAATAAGGCTCACGATACCTGTACTTTTCTGAAGTCCTACTGTTGAGGCCTTCAACGGTAATCTTTAACTAGATTCCATCACCTTTCGAGGGATCCTCTCTTGGAATTCTTCAATTGATACTTTTATAAACTTAGATTTGCACTTAGTAAATTCACGATCTTCCACTCACCAACTAACTCTCAAAACTCGTAAATATAGAATTTATATAACATACTTAATTGGCCTAATCACGTTTTCTTCCTTCGGTGAAAGTTGGTTGGTCAAAATATTTCCCCAGAAGAGTCCCCAAGGGGTTAGTCATATACGCGTATAGATCCGTCACAACTTGTATTGTTTCTTAATAATATTTTGTATGTTTGAAAGTTGTATATATTTTTGTATGTATTTATTGAAGTATATAAGTATATATTACCTGGTTTCGGGACGCGGCGTAATTAAGAAAGCTAATATGAACACTAACAGCGCAACGCGAATGGATGGGAGTTTTGTAAAAATGAAACCAGAGGAGTTGTTGATTTAAAAAAAGGTCTACTATATTTGTAAATATGAAAACTGCATAATGTTAATGTTGATGTAATGTCATATTTTTGAACATATTAGTGATCCAGTTTCATTTCAGGACCGTAGACCCTGAAAACCTTGCTGTTGTAGAAGAAATGTTATTATCAAGAAATTAAATCTGTAATACTGTTTCTTTTTATTAGTACTTAAGTAAAGTGCATAACCAAGGTTTTATTCTTCCTTGATGAAAGGTTTTTCCCTTGGTTCTCGTCAGAATGGGATGCACTGTAGGGATGACATGTACGGGATAAGTTTGATCAATATTAGCGTACTCTTCAGATTAGTTGATTATGTGTGTGCTAGTGTAATTAAATTTTATAGAAATAGTGAGTTAAAGTTTTAAATCTGGTTCATCGTTTTTGAGTGTTTTTAAATTTTTAACGTTATTTCTATCGGGTCGTTATGACCCTCGGATAAATCACGTTTTCTTCTCGAAGAGGGTTGTGACGGATCTATACGGTTCCTTCCACTAACTCCTTGGGGACTCTTTTAGGGAAAGAATTCTTTCAACCAACTTTTACTGAAGACAAGAAAACGTGGTTATGCAAATTAAGTGCAATATATATATTCTGCATTCGCGGGATTTTGGGAGTTAGTGAAGTGAGACTCGAAAATTAGTAAAGTGAGAATCAATGTTTACTGAAGTGAGGATAGTTCGGATGTGAAGTAAATTAATGAGAAGTGAGAAATCCGTCAATAGTACGTAAACAGTGTAAGCCGTGTGAAGTTAGAATCTCTAAGAAGGGCTCAAGTCTACTAATAGTGTTCATGGCGTCGTCCAACGGATAAAGTATTGCAAGAATTCAGATACTGTGCTCATACTTTAAGTAAAAGTAAGAAAGTTAAATTGTTAGTGCACGTCCAAGGTAAAAACGAGCTTGTATAAGTTATCGTAGGAATATATTTGAATGGTCGTTTATATTATCCCTTCGCTATCTTGTCTCACTTCAGTCTTCTAAGTGTTGATCAAATTTATCTTAATTGTATTATTATTGTGTCTGTGTTGAATATTGTGACTAATAAACAATTGTATTGAATCGTGTATTCTGATCAATTAGTTGCTCCCACACGTCTAGCCGGGTTAGAGGGAAGAAGGAATATTAATCCCTTACAAACTCTCTTCCTCTTTGAAAAAGAGTGATTTCCTGAAGGATCATTTCAACCCTCTTTTCACTAGCCCTTAAGCAGGTCATAAAGTAAGGAATATGTTTTTGTTGGGGAACGTTGCAGGGAATCAAGGAACGTTTTCCTTCGGTGATATTTTTACCGATATAAAATGAACTTTTCTCTCTTTAGGAATAATGCGTATATTTTCACTGGTTTTTTGAACACTCGGTTTACGGGATACAATTTACTACACGAGTGTGTCTTATGCCAGTCTAATGTTTAAATATATAAGTAAATACAGAGAAATTTTTCAATGCATATTTATAAAAGAAAAAAGAAAGGGAAAATATTTTTTAGCTAACATATTTAGTTTTTAATAATACAAAAATTGAGAAATCTGAAGAGCTGCAAACGTCTCTTAAGGTATCCGATTTCCCTAAAATTGTGAATTTTGCGAAAAATTGACAATTTTTTTATGATTTTATTTTATAGACCATCTTATTAGCTTTATAAAAATACCAAGTTTATTATTTTCCGTTCACTAGAACAAAAACTACAAGTGTTTTAGTAAAAGCAAATGCCATTACTTTAAGTAAGATGTCATACTTTAAAACACGTTTTACTCGAAACGTGTTTTTTTTAAAATGCTCAAACTGGAACAGAGAGAGATTGCTAAAAAGTTTTGAAAATAATTAACTGAAATTTTTTGTGTATGTTTTGTATAATAGTGAAAGTATTTTAACCTTCAGATTTATCAATCACTGTTTTATTACAAAAGTAACAGTCCCTTATGTGAATATAATCACTGTTTTTTTAAGCATTTTCATATAATAACTGAGATAAAGTGCTCTAGTTTTTGTAAAAAGGAAAATATCTCTAATCCTGAAGGTCATTTCAAAATTGAATAACATGGCAACATATTAAAATGAAAATATTGAAAATATGTTTATAAACCTTTGGTACAGAATAGGCCGCATTTAAGCTACTTTTTGTCAATTTTTACCTATTTTTCCCCATTTTAGTAATAATAATTTCTTTTTCTTTTCTTAATTTTAGCATATTTTCCTTAAAATGTACTAAAAAAATCTAAACATAACAAAAAAATCTCAATTTTCTTTATAAAAAGTTGTCGCAACCAGTCGAATGCCTTAAATCACAGAGTAAAAAATTAAACCTGCACAAAATATTTAATACCTTGTATTATTGATACGATAATTTAATAATAAAGCTGGTAAACTAAAGCATGGGCGAACACGTAATTTTTTATAAAGAGGGAAGAGAGAGAGAGAGAGAATCAAGTTATTTTTTTAAAAAAAGGAATAAAAAGTGCTGAGGCGTAATCTTTATGATAAAGATTAAAAATCTTTTGGTCTGTGAGGAGTGGGCGGGGGAATTCGATCCTCCGTCCATGTGTATATAGATATCCTGCTTAAAATCTAGAGGAATTCAGGATACCAAAAAGAGTGTTGTAGATTGCGATAAAGCAGTGCTTCTCAAAGTTTCGAAGGATGTTGAAAGTTTATATTATGAGAAGATATATTTGGGAATCTTATAGACTCAAATCCTCTCGATTTTATTGAAAATGAAGAAAATTCTCCAACATTCTTGTCCTACAGCGGAGGTGTCTCTCATCCCGATTTGCTCTTGACACACCCAACTTTGTCAGATAGAGTCCAACATAAACTAATTGATAGTCCAGGTGGTGCTGGGCATAAAATTCTACTTTCGAGTATTATAAAATATGGACCTTCTTATAGGGAGCCTAGACGAACCTACTGGAACCTCAAAAAGACAAATTGGGCTAAATTTAAAAACCTAACTTACGAAGTTTTGACCGATTCCTTGGTTATGCCAAATTTTGAATATTCTTCAAGGCTTTTTATCTTTGCTGTTCTGAAATGTGCCTCTCTTTGTGTCCCAAGAGGACAGCAAAAGAAGAATACCCCTTTTTGGAATGAAAATTAACAAAAACTTAAGAAAGACAGAGATGAAGCAAGAGAGCTCGCTCGCAACACTAGGCTTAGTAAGGACTGCATAGCTTTGCGTAAGACACAGGCTACTTTCCAAAAATCAACTATTAAAGCTAAACAAATAAAAATTTCCTAGAAAAATAGGACTTAAGAAGAGATGGAGTGATGGCTCATAAATTTTTGTCACAGTTAAACAATAAAAAAATTTTAAGAAAGGAACCTATAAAGAAAGGTTCTAAAGAACTTACTTCTGATAAGGACATCTCTAGGGCCTTTTGTGGGCACTATGCAAGGGTAAGCAACTACAGACCTAATTTTAAAATATTAAAAAGTGATCTGAAACCACAACAAAACAACAATGTAGCAGTTTTTCAACAACTTTTTAATGATGACTTTAATTTAGAAGAGTTGAGAAATGGTATTAATACCTTGGTGAAGGGCAAGAGTGCAGGCCCTGATGGAATCTTGCCCGAATTTCTTATAAATCTGGGAGACTCTGCTAAAATGACTTTGTTGGAATTTACTAATCAGGCCTGGAAGAATGGCTTGCCAATGCTTGGAGAAAAGCTATAATCGTACCAATTCTAAAACCTAACAAATCCGCCGAGAATATAGACAGCTACCATCCAATCTCTCTTACAAATATGTGTAAGTTAACTGAAAGAATGATTGCTAACAGATTACTGTATGCTCTAGACAAAATTGGAATAATTTCTGAAGGCAAGCTGGTTTTCAGAGACATAGGTGCTGTGATGTGGCCGCTTTCCTTTCCCTAGTTGCTGGGGAAAAGTGGCTTAAATGGGTGGTCAAGAATTCTGACCTCTGTTCCCATGACCATTCCTTAGAATCCGGGAGTGGACATATTCCCCAGCCTGTGTGGAATTTCCGTTTCTCACGCATCGTTGGCGACGGCATGTCTGGAGGCGGACACTCGAAGTTATGGGTGTCGGAAATTTCCCACGCTTTGAGGAGCTGACGGACAAGGGATAAAGAAGTGCCGAAAAGAGGAACCAGGGGCAACCTGGGCTTTAAAAGGCACTGCATGAGAATTTGGGGGAGAGAACTGTTCAGATGCCTCTCAGGCGATATACAGCGAGAAAACCACTGCGTCTGCATCAACGTTCCGAGACGAACATCAAAGCTGAATGATTTTGGCCCCTATTACCGATACAAAGAGAGAACCGTTCAGAGGCCTCTCCAGCGATATACAGCCAGAAACTCACTGCATTTGCACCCACGATTGGAGTCGAACTGCGAAGCCGAAGGACTGTATCCTCTATTACCGATAAAAATTTGTCAACTTAACGTGATTCTCATTAAAAGTTGAATGTTTGAAAAAAGCTGAATTGTACTGTAAAGGGGACTGTGATCCCAATCTCGAAATGAGTGTAGAAATATTCTTCATTTTCCTTGTAATAAATTGTTTTAATAAGCTGATTAAAGTCATTACAGCGCACTTCTGAACAAATTGTCCGCTTATCTCAAGAGATAAAGGATGGCTTTCAGAGATAGCAAAGTACCCTTTGTGTTTGTGGATTTTAAGAATGCATTCGATAGAGTTTGGAGATCTGGATTGCTTAAAAAGCTGGTTTCATGTGGCCTTTCTGGTAACTTATATAAATGGATTAAGAGTTTTCTTGGCCAAAGATTTATTAGCGTTAGGTATGGCCATACTTTGTCTGGCTTTAGGCAAACCAACCTGGGTTTGCCTCAGGGAGCAGTACTGAGCCCAATTCTTTTTAATCTAATGATTAACGATTTGAAAGATCTTATTCCGAAATCTGTTCCAGGTTTAAATATTTTATTGTTTGCTGATGACATGGTGATGAGTGCTACAAGATCTGATATTTCTGGCTTGGAGAGTGTGCTTCAGCAGGCTTTACACGTTCTTTACATTTGGTCTTATTAGAACAATATGTCCGTTAATACTGATAAGACCACCTTTCATTTGTTTTCTCTTAGTACTAAACACCCTGACATCCAACTTCAGTACGGTAAGAAAATTCTACCTCAAACAGTTGACACTTTTTATTTGGGCATTCATTTAGACCCTAAATTAACATGGACGAATCATATAGATTTAGCAGTTGATAGAGATTACTCAAGATCTAAGCTGCAGAAGCGCTTAGCTGGTGTAACATGGGGGGATCACCTCTAAATGTTTTGTGTAGAGCCTATAAGTGTTATGTCCGACCTATTGTTGAATATGGAAATGAGGTTTTAATAAGTGCTTCCGATTCTGTTAAAAATACGCTTAATCTTTTCCAAAACAGCATGTTGTGTTTAATCACTGGTGGGACCAAATCAACCCCTATAGCTGCAATGGAACTCCAGACATATTTAGAACCTTTGAGTGAAAGGAGTCAAATAAGTTCCCTGAACTTGGTTGAAGAGATTTGAGAAGGAGAAACAATTTTCTAAATTATTTAGACCCACAAATAAAAGATTAAAAATCCGCAAGTCTTTCCTTTCTACTGTTCAGGATCTTTATGACACTTTCGATAGTCTTACACCCAACCATCAAGTTTTCCCACCGGAACTTAACCCTATTATATGCCAGATGACTTTTAAAAGCCACCTGGATCTTGTTTGGAGTGTCGGTAAACAATTTTCTATACAAAGTGACTTAAAAAGTGTTGCCTTTGCTACTATACATTACAGATATCCTCTTGACAAATGGTTCCATGTATACACAGATGGTTCAGCAGAAGATGCTCTTAAAAATGCTAGTGCTGGAGCCTATTCAAGTGCTTTCAGTATTAGTTACCCTGTTGGAAAGTATTGTGACAGTTTTGATGATGATATATCAGCAATATCATTTGTGATTGATAAATTGGAAAGCATAATATCTGAACATAACTTTGTATTCTTTATCGATTCTCAAGCTGCCATTTTGTCTCTAATAAACTCAACATATAATGAAAACGCTCTAGTGAATTCCTGTAGAAGAAAATTAGCTGAACTTGGGAAGTCTAGTAGAGAAAGCATTGCCCTCCAGTGGATTCTCAGCCACTGTAACATTTATGGAAATGAGAAAGCAGATAGGCTTGCTAAAGAGGGATCTCTCATGACCCAACCTGACTCTCATTTGCCTCTGCGTAACATCAAAAGAATCATTTACAGTAAACTGCAAATTAATTGAGTCTCCCTGTATGGTGAAGCAACTGCAGGTAAAAAGTGGAATATCTTGCTTAACAAAAGTGGTACAGTTCCCAGTTTCCTGCCTCGATCTGTTGGAGTTGCATGCTTTCGTCTACTTACTGGACATGACTACTTGCAATAGCATTTACATCTCATTGGAGTAAAGGATTCTGCTTGGTGCCCTCTGTGCAACCAGGGTGTAATGAAGGGTAACCACCACACACATTGCCCAATTGTTTTTAAATTTTTTGTAGACAACTCTACGGAGACAAATTTTAATTCTTTTATGCTTCGTCATCATTTTATGGGGCTTCTCGTCGACTAATGGCAGAGATGCTGAAGATGGGCGTAGGATATTAAAATGTCGAGTTTTGAGAACAATTTAATAGCAGTATGCATGAAACAAAATATGATTTAGAGAAGAAAGGCCAAGCGATTTACAGTTTTTTTGTCTGATAACGAAACGAAGAAATAATAATCTAATATATAAAATTCTCGTGTCACAGTGTTTGTAGTCAAACTCCTCCGAAACGACAAAACCAAATCTATGAAATTTTGTGCGTATATTCAGTAGGTCTCAGAATAGGACGTAAACTATTTTTCATTCCGATATTGCAATTAGTTGTGAAGAAATTAATTAAAAACCTTAAAACACCTAATTGTTTTACTCCTGAGGGTTGCTTATTTGGATAAACTTCAATTCCGTTTCGGCCGAGCGAAGATCCCCACTTTTTCGACCATTTTAAGATAGCCATCTAATTTTTGCTTTTGAAATCAGACAAAAAAATAATTACAGAATCGGAAAGATCATTTATTTCGCCACAATACGGTATATAATACTTTTTTTTATAAAATAGTGATATTTTCTATTTTTTAAGATTTTTTTAAAAAAGAGTTATAAAACTGATGAGTTTTTTCGAAAATTATTTCTAAATCGTTGCGTATGAATGTATGATCGTGTTGTTAAAACGATATTCTACGCTGAATAACTTCAAGCCTTTTTCTTTTAGAACCAGTCATTTAAAAAATAAAATGCCCTAAACTTTTTTTTTTTTTATGATTTTTCGAAAAATTGTCAAAGTTTTTAACTTAACATTGAATAACTTCGTTATTTATTAAGATTATTATACGAAACTTTTGTTGCGTTTGTAGAATAATGTTATCAAACTCCTGTGCAAAGATTGAAAATATTTCTTAAAAATTACGGATTAAAATTTTTTTTTCGGGGGGGGGGGATTTTTGTAAAATACCGTTTTTGCAAGAAATAAGTTAAACAGTATTTTTGTATATTTTTTATTTAAAAGTACTTCGTTTTTGAAATTATTGTGTGAAGTTTGAAGGTATTAACTTGAAAATTAAACCCTAAAAATAAAAACTTTAATAAAAAATACGTGATTTTACAGTTAGCCAAGCCTTGGCGTCCAAAAATGGTTTCGCTCCTAATAGCTTTCAACTGTTTCACCTGAAACTTCACATCTAACTCAAGGCAGGGGCGGCTCTAGGGCCGGACAAACCGAACCTATGTCCGGGGCGGCAAATTTTAGGGGCGGCATTTCGACCAAATTTTAAAAATTCCTTTTTTTTTTTTTTTTGTTATGGAAAATTTGGAAGAAGTTGAAGTATACTATCCAGGGAAAAATATTCAGAACGAAATAATTTTTCTTTTATATCAGAATATTAAATTATACATTGTTCATAAAATTAAACAAGCTAAATATTATTCGATAATTTTAGATTGCTCCCCTTGATTTTAGCAAGATTGAACAATGACATTTATGGTAAAGTATACATGTATTGAAAAATCTAATTCTAACGAAGTTATCGTTAAAATTAATACGAGTTTTTTTGGTTTCCTTCCAGTTGATTGATTAACTGGAAGAGAACTTTCAAATTTAATAGTTGTGAAACTTAAAAAAATTAGGGCTAAATTTGCTAGATATGCGGGGGCAGGCCTACAATAACGGAGTGAATATGAAAGGCGAGAAATCAGGGGCTCAATTTAAAATAAGAATGTTAAATCCGCGAACAATCTATGTGCTATGTAGTAGCCACTGTTTAAATTTGGTCGTTAATGACATGGCAAAAGCATCCTTAGAAGCCTGTACTTTTTTTTAATAAAGTTAAAAAAAAAAAAAATTCCATCAACTTTGCGTTGGGTTATATTATTAAAATGTATAAAGGGCATAAAACTTTAAAGCCACTTAGTGTAAATAGCTGGAAAAGCTGAATAGAGGCTATTAAATACCTAAGTTATCAATTGGGAGGTTTTTATGATGCTTAGTTTTTATAATAATGCTGAAATTGACAACTCTATAAGAGATGAGACCTCTGGATTATTAAATTCTACTTAACAATTCAAGTTCCTATGGCCATCATTATTTGGTATAAAATCTTTAATTGCATTAAAATCCAATAAGCAAGCTATTGCAAACAAAATATTACGATCTACCATCTACTATGGAACTCTCAAGAAATTGTAAAGAATTTTTTAAGGATGTGACTTTTGATAAAATGCACTGTGATGCAAAAAAACTGGCCGTCGAGATTGATATCTCTGCTAACTTTGAGGTGACGCAGCCACATCACAGAGCTCGACGGAAAAATGTAAATTTTAATTTTGAAGCACAAAATGATCCGATGGAATATCCTAAGTTAAAATTCAAGATAGAGTTTTATTTTCTTACATTGGACGAAGCAGCAAACCTTGGAATGCTGATTTAAATTAATGAGGACTGACAGTAATTGTTTTCAATTTTAGTACAATATATATGATTTAAGAGATACCTTAAAACTTTAACTAATTAAAAACTGTAAAAATTTAGAAATGATGTTGACCGACGGAGAATCTTTGGATGTAAACGCGCTTGATTGAGCAGATGAGATAATGTTAGTTTCAGCTCCAGCTGGGGGGGGGGGGGGAGCCCAGTTGAAGTTTTAAAATTTATTTCTGTTTTAGAGTTTGCTCCAAATCTTGCTATTGCATTAATTTTACTTTCTTTGCTTATGAGTTTGGCAAGTTTAGATATTAGTTCTCAAAATTAAAATTAATAAAAAATTTCTTACAGTTCACAAACTCTAAAGATAGATTAAATGGCTTAGATACATTGGCTATCGAACATGAAATAGCTGAACAAATTGACCAGAAAGTTTTCAGAATTTAAAGTCAGAAAAAAAACTTTACTAATATTTTACGTTTTAGTTTTTAATATATATATATATATACTGTTAGCTTCCTTTTTCTTCACAAGGAATATTCAAGTTTTATAGGTGTGCATTTATGAACAATTTTTATCTTTTTTAATAATAGGTTTTTTTTACTTTGGGGACAGGGGCGGCATTTTTCATTTTTGTCCGGGGCGGCAAAATTGCTAGAGCCAGCCCTGCTCTCAAGGGTTACACCAAAAAGTTCAAACTTAAACATGCGAAAATCAAAACATTTGGCAAGTAAAAAAAATGCGAGTGAAAAAGTTATTTTTGCTTCAATTTTTGTCATTTTTTTCTTTATATAATTTTCAAAATTAAATCATTATTGAAGTCAGATTAAGATGAAAGAATGTATTCAATACATTTCTGAGATTCATTTAAAATACTTATCTGTATCAAATCTGTGATTTAAAAAAATATAAAGCCAAAAACTTTTTTGAACAAATTTTTAAAAAACACTCAAAATACTTAAATCAATCGTTTAATAAATTCTTCTTTTGTAAATATAACAAGCTTTTACCCGCGGCTCCGCTCGCGTTAATGTCTTTAAATAACTGTCGAAGTCGTAATCATTATCATTAGAAAGTAAGTAATATAATATGGTAATTTTTTTATTGCTTGACTGGAACCGATAAAATTTAAAAATTCTAAAATTAAGCTTAGTTTAAAAGAAAACTGAAAACGTAATTTATTATAATAATTAACAACAGATATTCAATAAATTAAACTATTAATATTTTTAAAAATCGAAAGTATCTACGTTTAATATATAATTCCTCTTTAAAAGAACTCAAAACAGAATATTATTCTAAGATGCTACTGTATACCATATTATATGTTCTTCCATCAGTTGCAAATATGTGAAGATTTGGGCAATGCACACACCGATCAGGCTACATATAGTTGGCCATGGGGAAAACATTGCTTTTCCAAATGCATCCCTACTACCTGAAATGTTAGCTTTGTTAATAGCAACAGTAAAACTGGAAATTGAACTTGTTTGAATTGAAACTGTAGGTCAGTGGAGATACTTGGAATTCGAGGTATGATGAGACTATCCCTTTTCATGACATATGTTAAAATATTGGCACCAAGTATATTCCGCATCAGTTTTGTGATCCAAAGCCTCGTCTCTTTACATAGTCGAGGAGCACCGAGATTTTGCATAACTGGTACATTAGTTTTAATTTAAGTTTATGTGAGGGTACACCCGAAAGTTCAAGTGAATTTAAGAACTCCGTGGGACATGAAGTACTTTGTTCTTTATCCATGATTGTATTCATTGATAAATGTTTCTTCAATTCCCCCCGCCCTCCCCCGTACGTCGTTTGAATTTTTAATGTTGATTTTATCGACAATGTCATTGTTAGGCGCCAATATTGATCTTGCGCGCAACCACTGATCCCTATTTAAATTTTGTTGCAAGCCCGGGTAAATTTGAGCAATAAGATTTACATCATTTTCTCCTGCATTACAAAATTCTCTGAAAGTAAAATATAACCTCCAGCATTTGCGTCCAAACATCCATAACCGATTTTCTACTGCGTCTCTGCATAATGTTCCGAATCTACGTCATTATGAAGATGCACTCTCAGATTCGTTTTCAGACTGAATTTTTCAACTTTTCCCCATAAGCCTGAATTCACCAGCCAATATATAATAAAGCAACCATTCCTCCTATAATATCTGTACTATCTCGTAAACCCTGAAGAGTTCGATTTAACGCCTCTATAGCTATCTTGTGAGACATCGTACTTTCATCCCACACTAAAAGCTTACATTGTGGAAGCATCCTGCCTTGAGAGATATTTTTTCTGAAATTTCAGATGAGTGAATCTTCAAATGTAAGATAAAGCGATAATTTTAAAACCGTAAGTGCAGTACGACCGTTGATCAGTAAAATCACGGCTATACCAGAAGAAGCCACAGCAACTGCTATCTTCTAGGTTTTTCTGATGGTCATTAATAATAAGTTTAGCAAAAAAGTTTTTACTGTTCCTCCAGGGGCTTCGAGAAAAAAAGAGTGCACCACTGCCGGATTCTATTTTGCGTAACACTTGTTGGAAAACGTGACTTTGTTCTGGAGTTAATTGAGGGATAAATTCTGTTACTTGATGTTGCAATGCTATTAATTCGTAGTTTAATTCTCAAGTAATTTCATTATCGAAGCCATTTCCGTCGACACGTCTAGGGCTAATCATTCCAAAATCATGTAACTTCTTCCTAACCATTCTGAAAACCTTTATTACGTTTCGTGGTAGATGTGTTCATTGAAAGGCATATTTGGTTGTTTTTTGTCGCAAAATATCTTCCGCCATGTATTCTTTGTACTTATTCCGAAAATTCAAAGCAATAAATACTTTCAAAACTAATCCAAAACTACTACAGTAATCAAAACTTTTTTGCGAAACTGTCAATTAATATCACCATAGAATTTTCAATATCACTCGCTCGCAATTCGCTAAAACTTTATTTCGTTTCCCTCTTTAAAAAGTGGGAGAAAATGTGCATTAAAATATCTGGGATTGTCGAAATAGAGAACTTCTTAGCCAACTTGGCGATATTTCTCAAAGTTTGAGTTTGACATTTAACAAACATAACGTAATAAACGTTAGACGTTTACTAAAAAAATCATTTAAAAAATTGCTTTTTGTAAAGATGCTAAATTACACTATGTTTCAGTTATTTGTTGCAAATGTGAGAAAATTTTCATTAAAATTTTCATTATTGACTATAAATGCATAATTTTGCGCCAACTTGGCGGGGAGTAAGCAACGTCAAAGTTTTACCCGCATAGTTCCCGTTCCCGTAGGAATATGGAGATAAAATATATCTTATGTTACTCGCTGATAATGTAGCTTTCCATTGGGGAAAAATTTTTAAACTCGGACCAGAAGTTCCCGAGATTAACCGGAACAAACAGACAGACAGACAGATAGAAAGACAGACAAAAATTTTAAAAATTGAATTTTTGATATAAGTAACTTAATGCATTTAGCATAAAGTTGCTAATTTGAAATTACAAACAGACACTTCAATTTTATTTATTTGTATAGATTGCATGAAACTTTTTTCCCATATGTCGGACATTTCAAAAAATCCTCACAATTTTACTTCATGATTTAAAAAAGTAGTGAAATTTTGTAGTTTAAAAATTTCTACTTTTATGTCTTTTTTTAACATGCAACTATTTTTAAAAAGGCTACATTTTCGTTTCCGGTGACTAAAAAATTGCAAAGAAAGAATTGAAAAGTGAGTGTGTGATTTATAAATTCGCACTGTTCGCCTGTTCGAGGGTTTTTGGAGACGGACCTCAAAATTTTCAACCATGGTCGAGTGACAAGGACGACACATGAGCTTTCACCCATCTCTCCTAATTACCACACCACACCAACGCAAGAACAAATTTCGAAAAAGGGAGTTTTAATGACATAGTTAAAGTAATCACTCACATCGCGCTCACACACACATTAGTGCTATCGTCCTGAGGGAAACAGGAAGTTCCCATGGGGATTAAGTTATTCACTTAGTAAAACCCGTGCAACACCGGACTATGCGGAGAGGAAAGAAACAAATATGTAAAAGTAATTTCGAGAAAAATAATATTGGAAATGTGAGTTTTGTGAAGAGAATGGAAAATATTAAACGAGAAAGCCATGATACGCACTCACCAGCCATGGACTCACATCGTACGCGTCACACCCACACAGAAGAAGTCTGATAGATAAAAGGAACAAACAAGGCCGGACATGTAATGCGCAATTTCGTTGGCAGCACCTATTCCTACTTTTTACACCCTTGGAATTCAAATTCCTCTGTTTTGGGGTTGCTACATTTGGCTCTCTATGAATTATTGGCTACTTTCAACATAATTAGGAAAAAAAAGTGCAATGTATTGTATTTTTTGGATATGCTGTGTTGAGTGTGTGTTTCAGTATGTGTGCATCTAATAACCTATTATAAATATTGTGCGTTTATTGTTTATAACTTTACTACTGAACAATTTCAATGGTTTTTCAATTTTTGTTTGAATTTTAAGATATAGATATGTTTTCATTGTTTATTTGTTGTATACAAGTTCATTAGAAATATGGTATGTTTATAAAATAAGAATTAAGATTAAATTTTTAAAAATATTAAGTGAAACTGGAAAAACAAATGTAGAACTGTAACTATATTGTAGACTTAAAATAGAAGAGTAAAATATTTTAGTTTATTGATATATTTTTGATTATTTGCAATTTTTAGTAAATTTTTATTAATCCTTATAACATTTGAATCAGGTTTAGCAAATTTTTTCTAAACAGACACTTGAGGATTATTGTTACAAAATCCTTTTAACTTTTGCAGCTGAAATTAAATCATATTTTCATTTAGAGCAATATTCTTATATATATATATATATATAGTATAATAAAATGAAAAAAAATAATAAGACAAAATTATACTACCCACAAAGATAAATGATAGAAAACATATTCTAAGAAACATAACTAGAAAAATAGTGATATATAATATAATAATTATGTATATATATATTATTCATAAAGAAAGAAAATTGTGTTTTATATTTATCTATATCATATTGACTGTTATAAAATGGTAGGAATTAGATGCATTGCCTTTTAAATACTGTTTAGAATTAAAATTATTTTCAGCTTATGCTAAACAAAAATTGACTTCAATTCCATATAATTTTTCAGTTAAAAAACAGTCCAAAATTATGTTTATATTGTGATTTAGCTAATATATAAAGGGTATAATTTATTTTTCAGTTCTGTTCTTACTTTGCTGAACATTCATTAGAACCATTTTTCACAATAAGATTCATATTTCAGCTATGCTTAAAACGTGTGATTAAACTTAAAATTCTGTAGTATAAAACTCAAAACATTTTTAAAAAATTATTAAAAAGTATAGTATTATAATCATTTCAATCATCAGTAGTATTGATGTACCTTTTTTTTAAAAAAATTTTAAAGTAAATTTCATGAAACAGTATTATTATTTTTTTTTTTTTAGCTATATTGAGTAGAGATAATTTTAAAATAAGTTTTCAGTACTTCAAAATTAATTATTAGCGGCAGGAAAATAATGATAAATTTTCAAAATACCTTAATGTATATTTTGCTTGGAACACATATTCCAGTAAAAACAAGGTTTTGATATAGGTTTTGAAAAAAAAAAAATTTTTTCTTACAGAATTCTTTTTTCAAAAAAATAAGATTTCTAATAATAAGAATATATTATTATTATTACATGACAGTGGCTGTTTTCTTTCATTGAATTATAATTTCTTGAAATAAAAATTTGAATTTGATGTATTGAGATATACAAATTAAATATTTGTTTTAAAAAATGAGATTGATTTTTCCTGAAAATTTTACTTCAATGAAGAAAAATGTATAAGTTTTTCTTCCTCCTTTTTTTTTTTTAATCTGGGGGTTGTTAAAAAGAAGGATTAATACATTTTTTCTTTCTCGTGTTTAATTCCTTTAATAATTTCCTTTGAACTTGATTGTACATTATCCCAAATTTCCCGTTACTGTTCCGAATGTTCAGTGCTTGCTTCAATTTTTCACTACTCGGTTTTAGTCCCAAATTTATAGCATATATTTTTTTAATTATCAATGCTACACTGTCCAGAAATGCCTTCACTTAGTCCAATAAGATGTACCAATTTCAGAGGTAGATGGAAATATAACTGCATATTTTAATAAGAACCTGAAGTTATAATTGTTCAAATGTTTAAAACTGTCAGAGTTCCCCATTTTTTCTTCCTGGCACTAAGGCTGCAACTTAGCCAGTATTTAGCACCATGAACAATTCAGCAGCTTTTGTAACAAAACTGCCCTGACTTAAATAAGATCATAATAGAAAAAGATGCTCTGAAAAATATTCATACTTTTTATATTATGAAGGAACTTCAAAATAATTTAGAAGGGTTGCAGATTTATTATTTTTAAAAAATATGAATACTGAATTTTAATTTGTTCTTTATATAAGTATTAAAAACATATCATTATTAAAAAATTAAACAAAAATTGTTTGTTTGGGTATAAATATTTCTTAACCAACATACTACCTCCACACCACAGTAACTATAATGAAATAATTTAATTGTAAAAAAATCTATATATATATATTACATTTTGAACTTCAAAATCTTTATATTGAAGCAGCTATTCATTTTGAAATGGCATTTTTGATAGGAAGGAATAATATTTGCTCACTATTCCCTTAACTATTTTTTATTTCAATATATATAAAATTTAGTGAGGAAGTATTTGATGTTATAATTTACTGTTGTGTGTGTGTTGAATAATTTTTTAAAAAATTGTTTCATATGTATAAAATTTTTATCAATATATGTATAAAATCTCAATAACTTGACATGCTATTCTTTGTATACTTTTTTATGTGGAGGATTTAATCAGATATCATTTCATTCTCCTAAATTCCACACCACCACACATTCACAACAGGAAGCTGTGATTTTTAGAATTTATTTAACTCTACAATATATATATTGTGTTACAGGTACTCAGCTACTCTCTTCTATAAACTTGCAAATTTTCTGCCTGTAAATTATGTTTACATAGAAATTTTTAATAATTACAAAACAACCTGATTACTGTGAATATTTAAAAAAAAATTTTCTGATTGCAATTCATTAAAATTCCCTTCAGTTTAATTGTTAGAGGAATATCTAAAATTTTAATTTTACAATTTCTTTGTCATTTGGTTGAATTGTTTGGCAATGTTTGTAGGTTTATGCATAAAAAATTTACAAATTTAATGAAAATTTTTGTAATAATACTTATGTAAGAATATTTTTTGATCTTTGTATGTTTGAAAAGTTACATCGTATGCTTACCTTACAAAAGATAGTATCATTTTTTAAGAACTGTTATTTAACTCTTTTTTTAAAAAAAATAATATTGTGCAGATATAATGCTTGACATGAATTTTTTTTTCGTAAAAGTTTATGTACATCACGTACTATTCCATAACGTACATAAAGTTCATTAACAATTTTTTGTAGTTTTTTCTTTTTTGTTTTATATTGGCTTATATTTAAGATTGTAGAATGTTCGAAGAACTGTTGTATATCAGTTGATTTTTTTTTTCCAATGATACTCTGCAGCTATGAAAAAAAAATATCGTGTACATAAAATAAAAAATTCTCAAAAATGAAAAAAAAAACTTTTTATCCCCTTCTTTTTTGTGATCTGAAGTAAATTTCAAATTCTTTACGATATGAGTAGGGTATTCCAGAGTAATACATTTCTCAAAAAGTAAGAATAATTTTAACACAAATGTGTGTATTTCAGTAACCAAATGTTCAGTGAATAATCTGGTTACGATAAATTTGAATTTTTAAATCTTTGTAGGATACAAGACATACCCAGAGTTAAATTCAGAATATGATGAATTGTGCAAATATAAATCACATCACAAACGTTGTACAAAAAGGTAAATGAAATTTTCAACAAAGAATAATTCTACAAAATTAAGACAAAAAATTTCATATTAACCAGCCTTTCTATCATGTACACATGTTGTAAACATTAATTTACAATCAACTTTTGTTTCCTAATTTATTATGAAAGCAAATCGTTCTGTTTCTGAAAGCTAGTTTTCTGTAGTATCACTTGAATCAAAAATATTTTACTGCATTTATTTTCATTATTTTTTTTATAAAGAAAAATTTAGAGAATTTATAAAGTAAAGTGAATTCTAGGCTGGAAATCGGTATATTTTCAAGAAAGAACCAGTTGTTAGTGAAACAAGATATCGAAAGTATCAGACACCTACTTGATATGAGCTTCCAGGAAAAAGGTCCCCCATCCCAGCAACAGTCGCGTTAAGACTGTCATGCTCCAATTAATATTTTTTTATATTATTTAAATCAATTTTACACACAGGCATTAACATTTCTCATTTCTTCAAAAATCAAGAAATATTATAGATATTATTTTTTTTATTTATTTTTATTTCTATAGCTCAGTGTAAAAGTGCCACCAGTGTCAAAATATCAATGCTAGGAATAAAACTTTTGAAGTTCGTGAAAAAACCCTCAATACCAGTAGTACCTTAAATACTACTTTTTGGAATTTCCTCTCTCTCTCTCTCTCTGTGTTTACACTAATAATTAAACTTCATAAAACTGTTCTTCCATAGAAAAGTGTGTTTTTGGAAGATGTATTCAAGCAAAGAAAACAAGTATTGATGCATATTAATGAACATAAAAGTACTATAAAAGTCCATTGAAATATATATATATATATAGACAAAAATCTTAAAATTAGATGATATAACACGGAAAATTTACAAAATAAAAAATATTTTTAATTAGATTTCATTTCGCTGGACATTATTTTCACTGCCTCTTTTGTAAAGGAAAGCAAATAATAAATGTATGTTTTGATTTTATTTTAATATGATAAAAAGGTTTGTACATTTTTTTAAGTCTCAAGGGAAAATACAAAATAAATCAAAAGTAAATTCATAACTACCATTTGCAGTTTTAAAGAAATGAAGTAAAATTGAAGAAATTACAGATTTAAAATTGCGTCAACTCTCTCTCGTTGAAAAAAAGTGATTTCCGGAAGGCAGTGGCGTAGCTAGGTATTTAAAAGCCCTGGTGCAAAAAAAAAAAAAAAAAAAAAAAATGAGGGTTCTATCTTGGGTGAATTCTATCAAGTAAAAATATGGGAATATTTTAAATATATACAAAGCTACAATTTTTACTTACTGTCTTCTCTTTCTTGGCGTTGTTTGCGCTTAAACGCACCCCACTTGGTTTCTTTCTTTTTTTTAATCTATAATTTTAGTTTCATAATTTATCTAATAGGATTTGTATGTTCTCGAGTATTTACTGACGTTAAAAGGATGTAGAAACGAAATGCTATGCTATAAAACGTCGTTGGAGAATCCCTGGCTATTAATTTATTCCGGAGGATCGAACTCACATCCAAAATATGGCTTAGAGCTACAAAATGGTCCACCGAGATAGACAGGAAATGATACAAAAATATGCATAAACAAGAAAATTTAATACAATATTATTATAATTATTTTTTAAAAAAAACATATCTGCAAAAGAGCAGAGGTGGGAGACAAAATTACATCAGTAAAATTACATCATACGAGAAGATTGCGAAATATTGAAACAGGAAACTAGCTTATTATGAATCATATTGTTACTAAAAATAGAATTTAACTAGGAAGGAATTGCTTCTTGTGTAGGTTTTTAAGAGGTAATAATAAGTATGGTAAGATTTTTCATGGAACTTGAGGTTTATTTTCAAATAACAGTCTGTAAAAAAAAAAAAAAAAAATGAAAATATTGAAAATAACAAGAACTTTTCAATAAGTAAAGTTCGTAACACTGAACAAACAACGAAAAGAATTTAGGTGAAATCCCTACAAATTTGAAATTACTTTCAACTGAATTGCGACGATTATAGTTATGTAGCAACATTTTATATTTATATCTTAAATTTGGAAGAAATCGCAAATTCGGCTGCCCTTGTGTATAGATACCCTGCTTAGAATCTAAAGGAATTCATGATACCAAAAAGAGTGTTGTAGGAAGCGATAAAGCAGTGCTTCTCAAACTTTCAATATTTGCGACCTAATTTTCAGTCATAATTTTCATCGCGCCCCACTTCTTACAATAACAATGGACTGAATACAATTATAATGTATTTTGATAGTAAAACTGCGATGCAATACAACTTTAATTATAAACGCACTAATTAGATAAATATTAAGTTTTGTAAATAAATTTTGTATATGACAAGCCCAAGAGAGTCACTGTATTAATTACTGAACTTGTTTTCAATTGAATATTGAAAAATTAATTATCAAATACTTTGTGCAGAACTGATACATTTATAAGTAGTGCGTATTATATCAGTTTGAATGTGTATATTTTTTTTTATATAAGAATGTATTTTACCTTGTAATTATTTTAAATTGTAAATTCTTTTATCAAATTGATAATTATTTTAAATCTTTTGTTTTCGATTCTTCGCAATACGTTCGCGCCCCCAATTAGGGTTATCACGCCCTCCTGGTAGGGCGCGCCACACAGTTTGAGAAACGCTGCGATAAAGATTTTATTTCGAGTTTTGAGAACAATTTAATAACAGTATACATGAAGCAAAATATGACTTGGAGAAGAAAAACCAAGCGATTTACATAATTTGAAAAATGTATATATATTATCATTGAAAACAAAAAGCAAACAAAACAACGATGTTGAGCCACATCTCAGCATATAATGAATAAAAATTTATGCCGATACAAATCATTCCCAATTTCTGTTGTTACATGTTACAAATTCTTAGATTTTGAACACATTCCGTATAATAGCGCGAACTGCACACGGAACGTGTTTTTATTGTTGATATCGAAAATCAAATTTTGTTTTACACAGACGAAAACAATCCGCAGAAACGAAAACAAAATTAAATTAAATTAAAATATAAAAAATAGAATCTTATTTTATTGCTAAGAAATATAAAACATGCAGAATTGAAACTTTTTTATCAACAACTTTTATGTAAGTAACATTAAATTAAAAAAACTATAAGTACTATAAATTTTGGCGCCCCCTGCCCCAGGCGCCCTTGTGCGGTGAACAATTTTGCCACCCCCACGCGGGGGTGGCAAAATTCCACCCAAATTCCAAATCCCAAAATTCCACCACTTCCTTTTCCAAATTATGGAAAATTTGGAAAAGGAAGTTGAAGTACACTATCTAGGGAAAAATATTCAGAACGAGATAATTTCTCTTTTATATGAGAATATTAAATTTTCAAATGATTTACTACTTGCTAGTGTTTCAAATTTACAATATACGTTAAATAATTAATTATATATTAATAAGAAAAGTTTTTCTTAGGATTATAAAAATATATTAATGTCTTTGGAAATGCAATTTTGCTGTACTTTTACCACTTGTAAAAATGATCTAACTGTACTTAACAATTGTCAATATTCTTACACATGGAATTTTATTGCAAAGCTTTTTAAAAATATCTTTGTTATTCAATTTTATGTGAACGCGTGAAAAAACAAGAAAAATACTTTTTGAACTTTACGTAGAAATTTCCTTACTAAATTCCTACGTATTTCTTTATAATTGCATAGTTAATTTCGGCTTATATTTTATTCAAATTATTTTATGATATATCTATTTTTAATGTGCGTATTTACATTCTTATAAAAACTTTGCTTCGTTTATATATCTGACTTTACCCCAATACACTTAAGTCCTTATGATGTGTAGGAAATTTTTTGTCTTAATCATTTCAACTGCTTTGCAGGTAAATCAATTGACGAAGAAAATATTGCTGATCTCAATATAAATATAGATCTATGTCATTCGAACTAGATGACGATTTAAGAAAAATGACGTGGTAATCTTTCAAAATAGCTTTCATTATACTCGCAAATTTTTTCTCAACGCTCTGCATTGTGTCAATGGAACAAAACTATAAATTGTTTTCTAAAAAGACCACACCTCTAAGCGGATACTATTGAACCACTTTGACCAGATGTCTGCAATAAATGTCAAAAGTAAATTAGCCCCTTTTCAGAGGAAAAGGCAGTCAGACTCTCTGTCTCCGCTTTTTATCTCTAGAATCTTGGGCACCCCTAAATCAGGGTTCGGCAGCACATAATTGCTTATTTCACAGCCAAATCTTGAAAATCGGCTTACTTTAAGGTTTTGGTGATTTAACATCTCTAACAGAATTACTAGCCATTGTAACTCATTTGGAATTGTCCAATTAATATTATACGCATGTTGCTGCAATGACATAAAATCCTTTAGCTAAAAAAATGTTTATTTTTTTTCTTCTTCTTTTTGAATATAGAAACAATTATGAAGATTATAAATGTTAAGCTTTGGGTACATAGTGATCTCAATAAGGAAATTTTTCAATAAAATTTGTTACACCACCCTTTGTACTGCACAAACCAATGTCTTTTTCAAATGGTTTTGGATCATATCTACTGTATTAAAAAGTGTTGTGTAACTAATATTGCTGACAGTCTTAGAAAAAGCAGAGTGCTTTTAAAACTAAATAAAATTTTAACTTGTTGCATTTCCCATCATATAAATATTTTTTTCCAATTAATTACATTACCCAATCTCTAATGCTGTAGAAAGTCTTTCACAACTGTTATACAATTAAAATGCATGTCACCACAGCAAGAAATCCCATCTAGCACTTTTTGAGATCAAAAAGTCATTTAAGACTTTCTAAGATGCAAGAATATTTACTTCATGTATTTGGTTGATATACAGAACACATAAAAAGCAACCAGAAAAATTACAACTATTTAAAGTATTTATGAAACAAATGCAGTATATAAAAAAATGGTTTATTACTGGACAAAAAAATAGCAAATTCTTATTAATATATCTATACAATAAAAAAGACAATCACATTATATCATTACTTTCACCGTCACTTTCCACATTGCCCATGAAATATGGTGTATGGATGCAAAACCTCTGTTTCTAAATAGGTAAGGTAAATTTCTCAAGGTCTATTACTTATAACTAATAACAAAAATAATATCGCAAAGATGAATAATTTATTATTAAGAATTATTTATACATGTTAAAACATATTACTTTGGTATACACTTTAGCATGTACAGATAGCAAGCATTAATATCCCTGATCCAATATATTTATTAATATTAGTGAGTGAATATTAACGTCCCACTGTTCAGCTACACGAGGGCTTTTGGGGACGGTCCGCGTAATTTTGAACCATGGTCAAGTGACGCGGACGACACCTGAGCTGGCACCCCTCTCTCCTAACTAACTCACCACACCACGGGAGGACGTTTGAGCTCTCGACAGATTTTACGCGCTTTGCCCCCCTACACGGCAGGTCTTCAGTGGTACTAGGATCGAACTCATGACATGCTAGCCACGATCCGATGCTTAGACAACTTGGCTACCGCGGCCACTATTTAATATTAGTCACTTACCTGCAATAGAAGTGTACAGGTATTTTCTAAATTCGTTTGTTCCAAAAGTATGAATCAATTTTCTTTACCAAAAATTTTATTAATAAAGTATAATATAAAGGCACCGTAATACATTTTATTAGACTGCATCAGATAAATAATATACGAAACATGTAAATCTTATTCTTCATAAAATAAAAAAAAACTCTGTTTTTTTGGAAAAAGCTCTATTATCTTAGAAAATATTATAAAAACTACGGATGAAAAAAAAAAAAAAAACTCACATATGAGCATTTGAAAATATTATATATCGAAATGTTTATGTGCTATTCATCCATAATTAGCAAATTTGTTTCTCTTGTGTAATTTTATTATAATAAATCGCAACAATACTCAATTATCTCTAAAAAGATTTTTTGTACTTTCTCTGAAACATACAGCTTATTTCTTTTGAAATTATGAATAATTTTCTACCATCTGTCTTAAATTTTTCTTTTGATATATTCGGAAATATACCTGTTTTTAGAAACTTATCTAAAAAAAAGAAAGAAAAACTCATTAAAAACAAAAATATTAACAGCTAAGGTATGTGTGAGCTATTTTCATGAAAAATTTTATATCATTGTATATGTTTGAATTCCCCCCCCCCCTGTGTCTGTACTTTATAATTTTTAGCATTTTTGATAGTTATTCCTTCGAGCAAAATAGTTATGTCTTTTCAGAACTTCGAAATAGTATTGTGCATATCTCATTACTAGGTACCATTTGAAATATTTAGTAGTTCCATTTTTCCAATAATTTAATACTTGCTAGTGTTTCAAATCTCGAACATTAACAATACGTTAAATAACTAATTGCATTTTTATAAAAAAGTTTTCCGTGCAATTATAAGTAAAAAAATATAGTGATATATTTTCAAATAAATTTACTCAACATTTATCACAAGTAAAAATGTTTTCATTGCACTTAAGATTGTTAATAATGTTACACATTAATTTTATAGCAAAGATTCAAGCACATTTTTTTCCCTTCGTTATTCAATTTTATGCGAACGCGAGGAAAATATGAAGAAATACTTTTCAAATTATACTATGTAGATTTTATACAGAACTTTTTTGATTGAATTCCTTTGCATTTCTTTGTAATTGCAAGCTTATCTTACACTATTAAAATTCGAAGGTAAACAAACGTATCTAGGAACTTCCCTTCCGTTTAGCCCGAGCGGTAATCTTACGTTTTCCACCATATTAAAATTGTCATCTAATTTTCGGTGTCAATATTAGACTTCGAAGGTAAACAAACGTATCTATCTATCTATCTATGTATGTATGTGCGTCTATCTTCTCACGAACCGCACCACGCAGAAAGTCGCGGAAGGTACCAAAAGATCGGGAATTTTTCGGGGAAGCCGTATGGCCCATTTATATTTCGATATTGTAATTAGTTGAAAAGATATTAAAAACCTTAAAACGCCTAATTGTTTTACTCCTGCCGGTTGTTTACTTGGCCGAATTTCCCTTCCGTTTCGGCCGAGCGGTAATCTTACGTTTTCCACCATATTAAAATTGTCATCTAATTTTCGGTGTCGAAATTAGACAAAACATAATTACAGAATCGGAAAGATCATTTATTTCGCCACGATACGGTATAATTTTTTTTGTAAAATAACGATATTTTCTATTTTTTTCGAATTTTTTAAAATAGTGTTAAAACTGATGCGTTTTTATGAAAATTATTTCTAAATCGTTGGGTATGAATTACTTTTCGTGTTATTAAATCGATATTCTACACTAATTAACTTCAAGCCTTTCTCTTTTAGATCCATTCATTTAAAAAATAAAATTCCCCAAACCTTTTTTTTAAAGAACTTTTAAAAAGTAGTCTTAATTTTTACTTCACATTGAATAACTTCGTCATTTATGAAGATAATCTCACAAAACCTTTTTTTCGTGTGTACAGTAATATTATCCGTAACATATACGAAGATTGAAAAAATTGCTTCAAAATTACGGATTTAAAAAAAAAAAAATTGTGATTTTCGTAAACTTATGTTTTTCTGAGAAATAAATTAAAAAGTAGTAATTTGTAAATTTTTTATTTAAAAGTACGTTATTTTTGCAAATAGTTGGTGATGTTTGAGAGCATTAACGTAAAAATTATGCCCTTAAAATGAAGGTAATGATCTTTAAAATAATTCAAAATACGCGATTTTACATTTAGCCAAACATTGGCGTCGAAATTTAGCTTTGCGCCAAAGACTTCTGACATTTTCGCCTTCGACCGCATCTACCTCAAGGGTTACACTAAAAAAATTCTGCCTTAAACAGGGGGAAATCAGTAACTTTGGCGAGTAAAAAAAAAAAAATGCGAGTGAAAAAATTACTTTTTCGTCCTCCCATTCATTATTGTTGCCTATTTTCATTTTTCGCTACGGGTCCCTGTAGTACAGTCGGATAGCGCTTCGCTTCATTTACACCGTAAAGCAGATCGTTTCTCTGCGAGTTCGAATCGGAGGGATCACTTTTTTTCATTTCTGCTAATTTTTCCCACGTAAATTAATTTTACTGATAAATACTTATTTTAACATGATCCTCTGTTATTTTAATGTATTTTTTCCCGCCTTCTAAAAGGTTTTTTTCTGATTTTTAATCATTCAAAGTAATTTCTATCTTTTTCAACAATTCGATTTTGTTCATTTCTGCTTATTTTTCCCACGTAAATTAATTTTACTGATAAATACTTATTTTAACATGATCCTCTGTTATTTAAATGTACTTTTTTTTTTGCCTTCTGAAAGTTTTTTTCTGATTTTTAATCATTCAAGTTTTTTTTCTGATTTTTAATCATTCAAAGTAATTTCTATCTTTTTCAACAATTCGATTTTGTTCATTTCTGCTTATTTTTCCCACCCGTAAATTAATTCTCTCTTCTTCAATGATTGAATTCACTTGCTGCATCCCCACTGATCTGAAATTTACTTCATATTCAGTGCTGCCATTATGTAAGCAAATGGTATGTCACAATTAATTGCTAAATGAGCATTTTTAATCAATTTTATGAAAATTAATTAATAAGTTAGTTTTGTATAATATAATTTTTTTCGCAGATACGTGTTTAAATAATTTTAACACAGAGTGCAATGAAAAACTATAAAATTAAAATTAAAAAAATTAAATGTTTTTATCAAATAGTATTATTTTCTTTTTGAAAGTTTTTTCAGTGAATGTTGGCATATAACTAGGTTTTTCCCCAAAGGTGGATTTTTAACACTTATATATGTTTAATCAAACATCCAAACGTTTCAAGATCTATCTGTAGAATTTTTTTTATTAGTATTTATTAATAATGGATTTAAATTAATTTATTTTTTTAAACTAAAATGCATTCAATGCATTTCTGAGATTCATTTAAAATATTTATCAGTATCGAAATTTTTGTTCTCTTTCATAAAACTTATAGTTTACTTTAAAATAATGCGTAATTGCATGAAACTTTTTTCCCCGTGTCAAATATTTCAAAAAATTCTCACAATTTTACTTCAAGAATTAAAATAGTAGTGAAATTTTGTAATTTGAAAAATTTATACTTTCTGTTCTTTTTTCAGCATACAACTATTTTTAAAAATGCTACAGTTTCGTTTCCGGGAAAAAACTAAAAAAATTATATGTTTTTATTAGTTAGTATTATTTTCTTTTTGAATGATTTTTTTCAGTGAATGTGTACTTATAACTAGGTTTTTCATAGTGTTTTTCTTAGCAGTTACATATGTTTGATCAAACATTCAAACGTTTCAAGAGCTATCTGTAGAATTTTTTTTATTATTATTTATGGATAATGTGGATTTAAATTAATATATTTTTTTAAAATCAAATGAATATTTCTATTATTTCCTTATTAAAATTATTTGTTAATAAAAGGTATATCGCCTATTATTTTGGATAAAAATACGTTCTAGAGCCTTGAATAAATATTTGTCCTCAGTGCCAGCCTAGCGGTAGCTAGGCTTCTACTTCAGTTACACAGTATACCTAAGAAAGGGAGTAAATAAAGTGAGAGTGGTAGGTTCGCCTAAGCTAAAACTAGCTTCGGCGGTCAGGAGGTAATGGGGGGAGGTGGAACATAGTTTCCGTAAACGGAAAACAGCTTTTTCGTTTCGTTCTTCAATCCGAAAAGGGGGTTTTCGTTACGTTTAACAGCATGGGGGGGGGGTGGAATTCTTAGAAATCAGGTAGTATCTTCGTTGCGCTATGAGGCAAACGGTACATGAGGTGAGGCTGGTTCATGAAGTTAGATTGAGAGCTAATCGTAGGGTTGTCATGATGATGGATTGCAGAATGGAAAGTTGAGGAAAGATTCGCTATTAGGGTGTGGATGGGTTCAACACAAAGTTCTTCGTGGAGAACTTTCTTCTTCTTCGTGAAGATCTTGGGATGTACCTGGGAGCTCTGGCTATGACTCGAAGCTCTTTATTTTGAAGTCTTTGAATATCATTTAATTGTGTGTTACTGGCAGATCCCCAAATGGGGCATGCATACGATAAGATGGGGCGCAGATATAGGTTTTGTAAATAAATATCCGGTTTTTTAAAGAGAGTTTGGATTTCCTTGCAATCAGTACGTTCTAGAGACATTTTTAAGCTAACTGTAAGTAGCGATTGATTGATTAATGAAAACCTGAAAATTATTTTATTAGTTTCGATTCCTAAAAATTATCTATTATTAAAAAATGATGACTTTTTTTTTACTCAAGCATCAAAATAGTTTTCTTTTATTGTTTAAATTTATTATTTTTTTTACTAAAGCAATATTGTTTTTGATATGTCATGAATAGAAACTTGAAGATAAATCTTATATCTGAGAGGAGAGTCAGGGGGAAAATAGATCTACACTCAAATAAGCCACTGTAACACAATGCAGTAGAAAGAGAACTGAAACATGTTTGACATTAGTAAGATCTGGAAGATATTTTTTTTTTCGAAAAAGGGAATTGTAGTGACGTTTATATAAAGGAATCACACACATACCAGGAACTTTGATAAAGGAAGGTGAATTTCCATGGCAGTATGTTATGCATTCGAAACAAATTTTAATAAAACACTCAAAATACTTAAAACAATCATTTAATAATTTCTTCTTTTATAAAGATAATTGCATGAAACATTTTTCCCGTGTGTCGAATATTTCAAAAAATCCTCACAATTTTACTTCAATATTTAAAATAGTAGTGAAATTTTGAAAAATTTCTACTTTTCTGTCTTTTTTCAACATACAACTATTTTTAAAAAGGCTACATTTTCGTTTCCGGGGACTAAAAAATTGCAACGAAAGAACTGAAAACTGAGTGAGTGATTTTTTAATTCGCACTGTTCGCCTATTCGAGGGTTATTGGCGATGGACCTCTAAATTTTCAACCATGGTCAAGTGACGAGGACGGCACCTGCGCTTTCACCCATCTCTAATAATTAGAACACCACACCAACGCAAGAACAAATTTCGAAAAAGGGAATTTTAATGACATAGTTAAAGAAATCACTCACATCGTGCACATAAGAGCTATCGGCCTGAGGGAAACACGAAATTTCCATGGGGATGAAGTTATTCACTCGGTAAAAGCCCGTGCAACGCCGGGCTAAGCGGAGAGGAAAGAAACAAAGAAATCAAAGTAATTTCGAAAAATAATATTGGAAGTGTTGAATTTGTGAAGAGAAGGGAAAATGTTAAGCGACAAAAGCCATGGCACGCACTCACGGGTCATGCACTCACATCGTACGCGTCAAAACCACACAAAAGTGTTGGCGTCAGATAGAAAGGAGGAAATTAACATGGGGATTAAGTTATACCCTCGGTATAAGCCCGTGCAAAGGCCGGGACATGAAAGCTAGTTTCGAATAATATTTGATTCAAATTATTTTATGATGGATCTGATTTTAAATGTGATATCAATATATTTAAAATCTTTATAATGTGTAAGAAATTTTTTATCTTCATTTTGGTGAATAATTAAATGACGAAGCAATTACTGATGTTTTCAGTACAAATATAAATCTGTGTTTAACAACTAACACATATAGAATGACAGAAGTGTTTATGGAAGGTTTCGCGGCACAGTCTTTCAAGATCGCCTTGATTCTACGCTCAAGCTTTTACACAACATTCTTCTCATTGTGTCAAACTTACAAAACTGCTTTTTCTAAAACCTTTACATGAAGACCACTCCCTCGAAACATCTGGAACCGTACGTATCCCAAAATCAGGGATTGGCAGCAAATAATTCATTGCTGAAAGATAACCAAATAACTGAACTGCTTCCACAGCTGTATCTTGAAAGTTCAACCTACTTTAATGAATTTGACGATTTAGTTTTGAGTTTGACGAGTAAAAATATTAAACCATTATATCTCATTTGGAATAATCCAATTATTATTCATCGTACATTGCTGCAATGAAAATAACATCAATTAACTAAACATATATACGTAAAAATAAATATATTTTAATCCTCGAAACGATTTGTTAATGTTTGTATTTTGCGCTTATAATTGCCTCAAGCATTTTTCTTTTCTTCCCGAAATTTATTAAGGTAATATGGTACCCTAAAAATCATTAAACTGTAGAAAAAATTTTTATTGGCTTATTTGATACCCCGAATCTTTATAAATATGCCTGCAAAATTTCAAAGCTTTACCTGCATTTTTCATAAAGTATTGGAACAATGTTTGATGCTAAACAGCAACTACCACACCTACATTTCAGAATATCTGCTAGAAAAGAGCCTGATAAAAAATGAATTAATTATTTTTCTAATGCGCATCAATGAGATTGACATTATACAAGCAGTAATAACTCATTTTAAGAAAGAATTGTGCAATTCGTGCAAAAATTCTAGTTTGTGAATTATTTACTGGGGGGGGGGATGAAATGGATTTGGTCAAGATTTAAAAGGTGTGCGTACTTTTTATATTATTATGAATGAAATTAAAACTTCAAAACGGATACTCCCAAAGCACAAATACTAAATCTCATTTTGATAACTCAGGTAATTAAAAATCTAATTCGCAAGAATAGAAAAACTCCCCCATTTTTATATATATTTGTTTTTGGTGATATATGTATATCCCATGTGTGCGAGATTCAATACTTTTATTATTAAAATATTTTAAGATATTTATTTAAACAAATGCACATATACAGTTCTTAGATTTTGATGTATTTTACCTATAAATTGTTATTTGATTTTGCTTTTATTCGTGTACAATATTTAACATGCGAAGGCTTTTAAAATCATGGAAATAAAAAATAAAGGCATAAACATCTTTTGTACATGTTGTGCATTAGCTCTGAGCGTGGAATTAGCTCTGAAGTGTGTGTATTTTTTTTTATGATTATTAAGATAAAGTTTTATGAAATATTGATCTTTCATTCGTTTTTTTCTATATATTTATTATAGCAGTATACTGTTTAATTGTTCTACATTTGTGCAATTTTTTATGGTAAGTAGTTTTAAATAAGCTAATTAACATTTCATAAAAGTTTCAGACTATTCGATGAATATTATATCATGCTATTCATTGGAATGAAAACTTCAAACTCATATTTCTCCATGTTGAAATTTTGTACATATACTGTTATTCAAAACCCTAAGGCCTTTTTGGTAATTGAAGTATGGGTTTGAAATTTTTTATACATGTTCTGAAATGTATATTTTGTAAAACTGTGCATAGGATTAGCTCTAACATGTGTGTGTTTAGTACTTTTTCTAAAAAATTTCAAAATCAAAATTAATGTTTTTCTGGGAATTTTTGGAAGTTTAACTATAAAAAAATTAATAAAAAATTAAAGAGCAGCAGCAGAAAAAAAAACCCCATGCACAGTTTTATGTAGTATATTATAAGGTACTTGAAAAAAAAATTTTTGAAAAGAAAAGAGCCATATTTAAAAAAAGCCTTAGGGATTTAAAAAATGCTTAAAAAAGGTAAAAAAAATTTAAATTTTACAAAGATTTTGCAATGGAATTATTATTAAATATTAACATTTATAAAATGCAATTAAAACCAAATATTAAAAGTAAAAAAGATTGTGAAGATGGTACCATATCGCCTTAAGAGCGTATGTAAGTTAACAGTATTTAAAATTGAATGATTAGGTCTTGAAGCAACACAGGCTCCTAATTTCATGGTATTCAATGGTTATTTTATATATATGCATTGTTTTTTTTATATAATTGAGCATATTTAATAAATATTTTTATTTTATTGTTAATTGAAGAATTTAGTTTAATGATTAGGAAGCCAAAAGTACCGAGAAACTTCGGATATTTATCGAAAAAATTCTAACAAATAACTAATTTTATTGTTGCAATGAACATAAAATCATTTCGCAAAAACAATGTTTTTTTCCCCCTTCTTTCTTTTTAAACCTAGAAACGATTTATAAAGGTCTATATTTTGTTTTTATAAATGTTAAGCTTAGGGTAGTGATCTCAGTAAGGAAGTTTATAATTTGTTTTTTTAGCCCAAATCTTATCAGGTATATATTTATGTGCTGACAATGTTTTAAATTGATCGATTGGGTCATGGAGCAACACAGGTTTCTAATTTTACTAATTTCATGGTAACAATTGTTATTTTATGCATTTTTTATACTAAGCAAATTTTTTAAACATTTCTTTATTTTATTGCTGATCAATAAACTGTGTGTGAATCCAATAGTTAGATATTAAAAAAACCCCGAAATTTCGGAGATATTTATCGGAAAATTTTTAATAAAGTATTGTTTGAATTCTTTTTTATAATCATCAGACAAATCTTTGAAAAACATGCCCAGCCTTTCCAAAATTTTTATTAAATCCCGTCAGAATTTATCAAAAAATGTACAACTCTTTCTAATATGAGATTGTTGTGATCGTTCCTGAGTTTCTCTCAATTTACTATCAAGCAAATTTTTTCTTGTTACACACATCCGAGCCTGTTTTAATAAATTCATTTCTTTCATTCATCTCACAATAATTGAAATATATCATTAGAATACTAAAATATATTATTGCGAATCTTTTATTTTGCAGCAATATCTTCTTTAATTTCAAATAAAACCCTTCCAAGATTAATAGTTCTACGGGATTTCACCATTTTACTAAAATAAAATATTAGTATAATAATATAAAATTATTTTAACACATTTTTTTAAAAATCAGAACGATGTGATTGTCAAAAAGATTACCAAAGAAAAATAGAAGTCTTTATGCAAGTTTGAATAAGTAATAGTAGCAATTGAGACAGAGACATTAACAAACTTTTTTACGAGGTCCAATAAAAAGCTATCTTTCTATTTTAATGCGACTGATTTAATCTATCGATGTAAGATCGCTATTTGTTATGTGAAGGCTCAATTCATCAATTAGCTGCAGGTTTTATATATTTTGAAGACTTTCAGAAAGGTAGCACATCTGGAAAATTATTTTTTAAATAGTAATACAAAAGTATAAATCGCGAAAATATTGAAGTATTAATAGTATTTTTAAAAAAAATTAATATTTGTTAAGCTGAGTATCAAGCATTATAAAAATAACTAACAAAACCAAGAATTAAGTTATATTTTTATCTGAAAACCCTCTTAGGATTCTAGTATAACTTATGTGGTTGAAGGAAACGATTTTGATGAACTTAGCTACAACAGAATCATTTATTATGGAAAGTAGCAAAGAAATAATTGACTTACATAATATTTCTAGGATTCCAAAACTGAATGAATACTTTATACCTTTTTTTAAAAAAAGAAATACAGTTTCCTAATTTTCTTTACAAAACATGTACTGTTAAACGTTTTTTTCTGAAATGTATTTATGTTGCATGTAAATGTTAAAATTTTAATATAAATAACTATGCAGCTAATGATTGTTTACTTATGGAACTTGTAAAAATTATGAAAAATAAACTATACAAGGTTTTTCGATTTAAGAAAAATTTATTACTTGTACCGCTTTGACATAAGATGGAATGCACCACTCTTTAAGCTACTTTACTCCACAAACCATTGTATTTTTCAAATGGTTTTGGATTATACCTACTGTATTAAAAAGTGTTGTGTAACTAATATTGTTGGTAGTCTTAAAAAAAGTAGACAATTGATTGCTTTTAAAACTAAATAAAATATTAACTTATATTGCATTTCCCATCATATAAATATTACTTACTAATTAATTATATTACACAATCTTTAATGCTTTAGAAAGTCTTTCACAACTGTGATGCAATTATAATGTATATGTCACCACAGCTGAAAATCCCATCTAGCACTCTTTAAGATCGAAAAGTCATTCAAGACTTTCAGAGATGTAAGAATATTTACTTCATTCATCTGGTTGATACACAGAACACATATAAAGCAACCTGAAAAACTATAACTATTTAAAGTATTTATAAAACAAATAGTATATCAAAAACTGGTCCATTACTGGAAAAAAAAAATCCTTATTAGTACATCTATACCATAAAAAAGGCAATCACATTATATCATTACTTTCACTACCACTTTTCTCATCGCCCATGAAATGTAACATATGGATGAAATACCTGTTTCTAAATAGGCAAGGCAGATTTTCAAGGTCTATTCCTGTATAACAAGCAGCACAAATATTATCAAAATGATGAATAATTTATTATTAAGAGATCAAGGGAAACATAAAATCAAAAGTAAGATACTAAATGCAAATTTCAAGCATCCATTACAAGATTATCAATCCTACATTCCATACAAAAACAATCATTACTTTCTTACCTTTTATTTAGAAAAAAAATCCATCCGTCGTGTTTTTACGAAAAAAAAACGTGGTTTCTGAAACAGCTTCAAGAAAAACTGAAAAAGCATTGCTTCTAAAACGCTACAATGGGAAAAGAAATCCAATATGAATGCCTTAAGCTGATGAATTAACGATCTCCATTTTTCTCAAAAACAAATTATTTTCATATTTCGGACATTCATACCTACCGAAATATTTTCAATCGTTCACTCATTCACAAAGCAAGCATTTCTTTCTTACATCTTTCCTTCAAAAGAAAAAATATTCTCATTCGGCTAGCTTCAAAAAAAGAAAACGTGGTATCCATAATGGCTTCAAGAAGAAAACAGAAAAACCGTTGCTTCTCAGCTGCAATAGTGAGAAAAAACATCGTCCTAATTGAATTTATCAACGCATCTTCCTTTCTCTCTAACAAATATTCTTTCAGTAGTTGTCTCATTTAAAAAAAAAAAAGAAAAAAAAAAAAAATAACGCATTCCTTTAATTTTAGCTTTCTAGAAAACCTTACACGTCTTCAAGTTGACCATCAGAAAAAAAATGACCGCTGTCCAAAAAATCCGGTCCGAATAGGGTTACTATTCCCTAAATTTAGCAAGGTTACCATATTGTAAACTTTATCGCCAAATTTGTTGGCGCCAAAGAATTTGTTGCCAAGCAGTGTGCCCTGCTAGGATCCACCCAAAACACTTTCCTGCAAAAAGTATACGTATTTTCTAAATTCGTATGTTTTAAAAGTATAAATCAATTTTTTTGAATAAAATTTTATTAAGAATGAATGATATAAAAAATTACCATATTCCCATCACTTTCCAAAATTTGTGTGGTAACATTGAACTGCATTGGAATCTCTATCCTGCATGATTCTTAAATTATATGCTTCTAATATACTGTCATAAAGCCATTTGTGACAAAAATTTGGTTATTTTTGATAATTACTTACTTCCTCATCTGACATAAAAATATACAACAACTTTACCCCATAAAAACATAGCTAAATGTCTTGGAAAACATAAAACAACTCCACTACAAGCATATATCAGGTGTTAAAGATACAGTTGTCTTTTTGCAAATAGTTTTTGAATTGAGTAATGCTGACTAGACTGAGCTTGAATGTTTTCTTTCTTGACAACTAAAAAAAGAACAACCCAGAGTTTTCCTTTTTATTTTTATATCCCTAATAGTTGGCTTAAATATTTACTGCTAGTTTAAATGCTGATTGGGAGGTAGGTACATGAGGATCAGGTAAATAATTCTTTAGTAATTACCTTTTACCTTTCTTTTACTGAATTGCATGTTGAGACAATTGTTCCTGAACTATTTTACCTTGCAATAAACAATTTAATACTACAAGTATAAGTTCAGTCTCCTGGTTTTTCTTATGTCATTACATATTTCTTTGGCGGAAGACCCCACGCCACACTTTCTATATGATATGGAAAGAAGTATATTCAATAACATGGAATCTCTCAAACAATTTAAGAATGAACTTAATATGTTTACATGGTGCATGATTATCTGAGCATTCACATGTATACCAAGCTGAACATGATAATTTTACACACCTGTAATGGCATTGATCACAACCTCTTTCTGAAATGCTTCCATAATCTTTTTAACTACATAAAATACATCTCCATTAGTCTGCAATTTTACAAACCAAGAATTTGTTGCCTGGTCATAAATATCTGTCAGGAATCTTTAATTCATTTTGAAATGGAAATAGGTTGTGAGGATATAAACTGGGGAGAGTATCATTTAAAATTCTATAATGTGCTAAATATGTGTCATGCTGTATTTTCAACAAACTATCTGCTTGACAGTTAAATTTTCATTTTAAAATAATTGGACATTCATGTATTGTGAAAAGATTAACAATATATATTTTTATCAGTATTGGCATGTAGAAGTAGATGATGTGACTTATACTATTAGTAGGCTGAATTACAATAATTATCATCAAAATATTTATTGAAAGCAGGCTTTTTATCAGTCGATGCAATTTTAAAATTTTCCATTATTTGTTTACATCTTATTGAACTTATTCCTTCCAAAACAGCTACTAGAGAAATTTCACTTCACATTTCAAAATTTGAAAACAAGATCATTTAATTATTTCTTCCAAGTGCATTGAAGGTGCCAATTGCAAAGCCGAACACTATTCTGAAATATGTTTTAAAAGCATGTGAAACTGTTTGGTCATCATTGGCCGTAATGCAATTAATTTTTAACTGGGCACCCTTTCTCTCAGAATGTTGAAACACAATACATATTCCCTGTATTTAATTTATTAGTAATAACATGAGCAACAGAGTAAAGCATTCCTTATTAGTCAAGTACAATTAAACTTCTATTAACCGAATACATATTCTAATACAGAAGATTTTTCAATACCCATTTCAAGATTAGCTTTAATGAACTCTATACAAGTTTTATAAACAAGTTGAAATGCTTGATTATGCTTTGAAAAATATATTACACTGATCCCTTAATAGTCTTTATAAAGAGTGATTCTACCAAGATATTCCATTAATAATTGGAATATAGAATCTTTGATATTTCTACAACTAGTTTTTCTTTTATATGTCTAGGAAGCTTCACATGTTAGCAAATGTGTTAAATATCTAAATCTACAATTTCACTCATGATATGGAAAAGGTTAAGGGAAAGTTAAATCTAAACATATTGTGTCGATCTTTACATGTGATTCGTATAAAATTTTTTGAGATAGATAATACATTCTAATAATGATTTTTTTCTTACTTTAATTAAATAAATGTATTTTCTTATTAAGAATAGTGTTATTACCTTTGGTTGGATCCTAGCAGGGCACCCTTCTTTTACAAGAAGGCCTCCAGAAAATTTGTATTTTCAATTATTATTATCACAATCATTTAAAAATTTAGAAAGACAATTTACCTCATATATTTACGCTAATTTTTCATAACAATCAATAGAACTTTCGATTTAACGACAAGAAAAAGTTTTACACTCACGATATCAGCCAAGTGGGCAATCACACAGCAGGAACTAAAAAAATAATGAATCTCCTACAATGGTAAATACCTGGAAATTTTAAAACGGATTATTAAAACATTATAAATAATCAAAGCATAAAATTTTACCATTCACGTGATCGGAGAATCGAGCTTTCACACGGCAGAAGCTAGAAAGTCGATGAACTGAAAATGTTAATTATATCAAATCAAAGCACAAAATAAAAAAAAATACAATATAAAAAGAGTAAAATAATAATAATTCAAAATTATGAATCAAAGTTTCTAGTTGTTCACCCATAAGTTAGAAATTCCGTAAATCAGCAAATATGTTAAAATGATGGAAAACTTAACAGGAAATTAACACAATATAAAAACTGCAAAAAAATTTAACAATTAAACATTACAATTCAAAATTATAAAATACCTAATGAATAAATCTCGCTGCTAGAATTTCATATACGAACCTTTCAGCACGTGCTCTATAGCAAGAATGATTTTAGTAGGTTCAATTAAGCCAACGATGAACTTGGCAATTTTCAAAAAGAGGCCAAAAATATCAAAGTAAACTATCCTTGTTTGTAGATTATAGGAATATATGCTGCCAACGAAATTGCGCATTACACGTCCGGTCTTGTTTGTTCCTTTTATCTGTCTCTATCCAGAGTGCTGGCGTCAGAAATAAAGGAGGAAATTAACATGGGTATTAAGTTATACCCTCGGTATAACTTAATACCCATGTTAAGTTAATACCCATCTAAGTTATAGCTCGTGCAACGCTGGACCGGGTCAGCTTATTTAGATATAAAAATCAACGAGAATAATTGGCTTTTTAATAATTACTAGGTAGTTGTACGTTCTCTGTGGTTTTCATTTTTTCTCTTTTTTTCACTCTCCAATTTTTTGCTCCCCAAATCTTTTTCGCCCTAGGCATGTGCCTAAGTGGAAAAGCGGGCCTGGCTCAGGTGTTGGCCTTGTCACTTGACCGAAATTCAAAATTACGAGATCTGTCGCCAATAGCCCTCTTGTTGTTTTATTGTGCAATGTAACTCTCACTCTCTTTCCCTCTCAGGACGGCTAGAGGAAAAAATCAGACTATTTCTGTCAAGAAATGCATTAAAATCTGTGTAGATTTCGCGATAGAAAAAGAGTAGGGTTTTAAAGATTACACAATGCCCCATAGTAAGCTGTGCTTTTCTGTGGAACTCCCCTCTCCCTGTTAATGTTTAGAACACAAATATCTTATATCGAAATGTATATATTTCATCACAATCGATTATTCTTTCCGCGCTAACTTTTCTTTGTAATATAGTGAAGATTTGTTTAGTTTTCGTTAATACTATATAAAAGACAGCCTGAGATCAATTGTTGGTTTTGTGTTCAGCTTCGAAAAAAAATTAGTTCATATAAAAATTTATTAATCATCAAATTGTACCTACGCAGATGGCCGAAAGATACTTTAGGCGCGTTTCTGCATCTTCTCTGTCTCAACATGTAGGAGAACCAGTTACACTACTTGGCGAATTTCATCAGGTATAATTTATTTTTTTATTCTTATTAATTGAACTATTCACAATTATTATTATTTTCTTTTTCAATCGAAATTTTATTCATGACTTTTAAAATTGTAAAGAATTGGTTGTTGCTTAACACGTACACATATTGTCAACTATTATTTTTAAATTTTAGTTGGTTGATTTGTGAACATGTTTCTCAAAAGAACATGAATTTATGCAAATTTAAAGTTTTGATGATGTGATTTTTTCCCCTTATATTACTCATATTCAACGTTCTCAATAACTTGTTATACCTCAAAATCTAAACGTAATATTACCGGTGAATCTTATGTAATCTTAGTTAGAAAATAATGTACCTTGAGATTCATCTCCATTTTTTTTAATACTATTCTAGTACAAGTATTAGCTTCACCACAGCAGAATTTGCGCCATAGGAATCGCATCATGATACCAAAACAACTAAAAGTTCTTGCGTGTTTTATTTGAAAAAGAAACAGTAAAATTTGGCTGAAAATGGAGCGAATTGCGTGTCGTAAATTTGGTTACGCTGACATTAATACAAAAGTAATGTTATTCCGAAAATTCATCAAATAACTGTTCATACAAAGGCATTTTTTTAAAAAAAAATTGTACTAATATATTATTACAACAATGCCAAAGTTCAAGACAACTCGCCTGTTTGGCATTCCTGATTTCTCATGTATCATGTGTGTTAAATTGACAACCATGTGCTTCCTTTCACATTTTCATGCCTATACAGTTGCGATAATATGTATCAAAAATTTTCAATACTTTTGTATTATTGCAACAATTGCTGACATTCAAGATAATTTGCCAAGTTGGCTAACCCCAATTTTGTATGTGTAGTATGCACTGAATCAGCAATCATGTGTTTAGTTTCATAAAATGTCGCCAATAGATTACAATAATACACAAGTACCAAATTTTCTACATCATTTCTATCGTATTGTTGTTCTTTGCAAATTTCTAAAGTGCCACATTTTTTTTGTATTGGAATTATGAAGAAAATTTACTGACAAATACAGTTGCATTTTAATATGACAGAGAAGGGAATTGTAGAATTACATGCATGCTTCCAAAATATAGCTATACAAAGTTTTAGTTGGGTGGATCCTAGCAGGGCACACTTCTTGGCGACAAATTTTTTGGCACCAAAAAATTTGGTGATAAAGTTTACAATATGGTAACCCTGCTAAATTTAGGGAATAGTAAACCTATTTGGACCAGATTTTTTGGACAGCGGTCATTTTTTTCCTGATGGTCAACTTGAAGATGTGTAAGGTTTTTCTAGAAAGCTGAAATTAAATTAATGCGCGGATTTTTCTTTTTTTTTAAATGAAACAACTGCTGAAAGAATATTTGTTAGAGAGAAAGGAAGATGCGTTGATAAATTCAATTAGGACGATATTTTTTCTCACTATTGCAGCTGAGAAGCAATGGTTTTTCTGTTTTCTTCTTGAAGCCATTATGGATACCACGTTTTCTTTTTTGAAGCTCGACGAATGGACATTTTTTTCTTTTAATGAAAGATGTAAGAAAGAAATGCTTGCTTTGTGAATGAGTGAATGATTGAAAATATTTTGGTAGGTATGGATGTCCGAAATATAATTTGTTTTTGAGAGAAATGGAGATTGTTAATTCATCAGCTTAAGGCATTCATATTGGATTTCTTTTCCAACTGTATGTTTTAGAAGCGACGCTTTTTCAGTTTTTCTTGTTGAAGCTGTTTAAGAAACCACGTTTTTTTCGTAAAAACACGACGGATGGATTTTTTTCCTGAATAAATGGTAAGAAAGTAATTATTGTTTTTGTATGAATGAAGGATTGATAATCTTGTAATGGATGCTTGAAATTTGCATTTAGTTTCTTACTTTTGATTTTATGTTTCCTTTGTTGACCGTTTTGGAAACCACATTTTTTTGATGTTTTTTATCTCTTGACGCCATTTTGAAAACCCCGTTTTTCCCTCTTGTTTACATCTCTGACGCCATTTTGAAAAAAAAAAAGCAGTTTTTACTTGGCGCCATTTGGCGAAAAACTTTTGTCGCCAAATACAGCAGTGTGCTGTGCTAGGATTTTACCGTTTTTTGAATTTTTTAAACTATTTATTTGGATTTTTGTATTATAACTTATTTGTTTTTTACAAACACGGTTGGTATTCCGAGTCACATGTTTGCCGTATGCGGTGTCCCATAAGGAGAAAAATGGTGTCCTGGGGATACATTTGTGTTCCTTTTGGCCCACGCTTCGCTGTAAACCGGAGGCAGGAGTGAGCCCACTCCTGTCAATCGGCTCGTGATACCTTTCTTCAGAGTCCTCGGAGAGAAATTGCTGTAGGGTTAGTGCTGCAGAAAAGGGGTTGCGGGCTTACCCGTTGTATCCTCGCCCTGATGCCATAGCACTATATTCTGGGTGTACTCCAGGTAAGTGCAGTGCCTGGTTTTTTCCCGATGACCGGTACACTAGTGAACCCTTGTTGGACTTTGTGGTGGGTGGAGGCACGCCAGAATGAAGTTTAGTTCACGCCTATGGATCTAAGTCAGCTGTGCCTGGGTAAAGGCCTTGTTTTACCCAACCTTAATATTGATGGCACTGCTACACATGTGAGATTTTTATTAATTTCCTTGCCCAACGATGTCATGTCCATGAAATCATCATTTGCTATATATAAAGCTGTCACAGGAATGGGTGGAGAACCGAAATCTGTTAAAGGATTACGATCCAGTGATCTTCTTGCTTAAGCCAGTTCTTCTATGCAAACGAAATATTTCTTACTCACCAAAACATTTCTTGATTCGCCTGTGAATATCTCTAAATACATCCTGCAGCATCATTTCTGGACCTGACCTGTTGACCACTCCTGAAGTAGAAATCCTTGATTGATTTTCTGATCAGGGCGTGATTCAGATCAGAAGAATCACAATAAAAAAGATACAACGTTAATACCGACCAAACATTTAATTGTAACTTTCAGCAGCCCCTCGCTTCCCCAAACCATTGAAGTTGGTTATTTGAACTGTAAAATACGTCCATACATTCTGAATCATCTGTGCCGTTTCAAGTGCCAGAGATTCGGACACTCACAAACTGCCTGCCACGGACAACTAACGTGCTCTAGATGTGCATCTGTTGGACATGTCTCTTCAGATTGCAATCTAGAGCAGAAATGTGTTAATTGTTCTCAACCTCATTCTTTCGATTCAAAATTATGCCCAAAACAGATCCAGGAAATTAAAACCAATAAAAACATATAAAACATACTTAGAAGCATGCAAATTAATATTTCCTGAATTAATCCAAACATATGCTCAAGCTACTAAACTTTCAGCTACATCTACTACTACCCAAACAAACCCAAGGATCACAAATATCTTTTGTCCACCTTTACAATATCTAAAACCCTTATCTTCTGCCAAACGTATGCCTAGTACATCTTCAATTTCTGTAGTCTCCACTTCATCCTCATCAACTCAAGCCTATCTACTTCCTTCCATGTCTTCAGAATCTCAGTTACCTATGCATATTTCTACTACTACTTCCCCTGTCAATAATCTAAATAGTTCTGTTCAATCTTTATCAACTGAAATTCAGTCAAATGTTCGATTTCATAGCACTGCCTCTGCCAAATCCAATAGTCGAACGTCCGCAGTGTCTAAAGCTGCAAATAATTTAAAACAAAGTAGAAAAAATAGAAATAAACTTACAACAGAACCAAAGCCCAATATTGAAGTTAAAATGACATCTCATAAGCCAAAAAAAAAAAAAGTAATGTTCATTACACCTCAGAAAATGAGGATATGATTCTTTATGATGCCGATGAATCATTGATGGAATGGAATATACAAACTGGTTTCAAGTTATACATGATGCCGACAAGGAATAGAAATAAATAATTCGACTAAATGTTTTAAATTTGATCTGTATACATCAAAAATCATGTTTAAGATCATGTTTTAATTTATCTTTGATGTTTTTAAATTCACTTTCTTTCATTTTAATAGTGTAAGAATTATATCTAAAAGCTAGTATTCAATAAAATTGCTGTAGAATTATTTATATCTCATGCATGTCATTATTTAAAAAAAATTTTACTATGTTCCTAAAAATTTATGTTATATAAAACAAATGTTTGGTGCAGTATAGCCGAAATCGGCTCTTGCGCCAATAAACCCCCACACTCACTCACTCCATTCAATACTCTTTTTCTTCAAAAGGAAAAAAATTATACAACCAACCCCTAATGGAATATTCCCACTGATAACCTTTTACCACCTCATTTTCAAAACAAGTTCTGGTCTTTTCTTATCAGTAACGACTTTTTCACAATACATCAAAAATGGATGAAAATCCAATGAAAACATTTATCAATATTTTTTATATTGTGTTATGGCTCATAAAGCCTGCTTAGTGAGATTTGCACCAGCAAAATGGAAAAGTACCTGTTTTTTCTCTCCAAAATAATGGAATTGGTACTTATATGTTATCGTTCAAGGTATTTCGCCAAGTTGGCACCCCAGATTTATCATTTGTTGTACACCCAGAATGGACTAAATTCACCAATTACTAGTGCCAAGTGGGTAATCACGTGACATAGGGCAACAATTGCATGTGTTTATTCATTACCGTTGTAGATCCTATGTGTAAGTTGTTGACATTCTTGTGTTTTAATTTCATCTAATTAAAATATATATGATTGTATTTTTTGCATTATTCTAGAATATATATTTTAGTTAGGAGATAATCTTAACAATCTTTTATGTAATTTTTGTTTTATTTTAATTAATTTATCTGGTTAAAGTGTAGTATAGGCGATATTAATTTTTTTTGGCGACCAAAATCGATCGCCAAGCTATTTCACTTAGCAATAGGCGCCCGGAAGCCAGAATGAATTTATAATTTCACCATAATATCTATATAAAAATCGCCAAATCCAAAGAAAAATTGCCGCTTCGACTTGTGCTAGCTGGTATATTTATTTAGGTTGGATCCTAGCATTTATTTATAGTTCTTGGTACATTTAGATATGGCTTTTAGTTATTTTGGTTCTTAATTAATTTAGTAGTTCTTTATTGTATATTTTTGTGCAAGAATGGCTCACAGTATATAGGATCAAAACCACTTCTCTTAAACTTCAAATGGTATGCCTATTGAATAACAGTAGTATCATTTCCTTAAAAAGAACTCTCGCCTGTTATCAAGTAGTGTCAGTTAGTGTGAATAATATTAAAAAAAAATGTTTGTTTGTAATTTTAATTAATGTTTCAAAATCAAGAGAAAATATTTATTCTAAAGTAAAATAATTTAAGGGAAGGACGTTATCAAAAATGAAAGAAATTTTTCTTTGATTTTTATCTTTTGCAAATTATTAATTTCTAAATTTTTAATAATTATTCTTTATTGTTAAAAATTAATGTCATTTCTTTCTTTAAAGGAAAATAAAATATTCTTAAGGGGAATGATACCGTTGCAAAAGATAATAATTTTTAGAAATAATTAAATTTAATTTCATGATTTGTTGTTATCTTTTTTTTTTTTTTAAGTAAATGTTAAACGAAAAAAAGTTTTATTTCTTGAAGCCTGTGTTTATAGAATATTAGTTAATATGAAAGTTTTAGATAAATATAGAGAATTATCTTTTGGTGAAAGTGTATTTTTTCTCCCATTTTGTACATAAAATATTAGAGTTGATATGGTATTTATATCCTGTAATGTGTGTGTGAAAATGAATTTTTTAAAAAAAATTTCATGAATTGCATATTTTATAATAGCATGACTTATATATATATATATATATATATACCAATGAGGTCATTGAACACACTATGTGAAACATTATAAATGTCAGACATTTGAAATAATCATGTAAATTTGATTTATCAATACTATAGAAAGTTTTCAAATTTTTCCTTTGTACTTATATGCTACCAGATCTGGCACCTGTTCTTCACACAAGTGTGAATTTATATAAATAGATAATGGTATGAATTTTCTCTTTTTTTTCCAGTACTTCAATATTTAGAGATGGAAAGTAACAATTTTCTATAAAATATATTATATTTACACCAAGTTTGCATACCTACGCTTAAAATTCAAATGAATATTTTATTTTACTGTGGAACAGTTATTTGATGAAAATTAATTTTCTTTTTACAATGTATTGCATATAAATACTTTATATATATAGAGAGAGAGAAATTTTGATATACCGTAATTTCGCACGTATAGTCCGCACCATCGTATAGTCCGCAGACACGATTTTATATTTAAAAAATTTCAAAAATCGTCAGATAGTCCGCGGACTATACGTTACTTTAATACGGCAATATTAATGTATTTTAGAAACAAAGAACTAAGTATAAGTAGAAAAAAATACTTCCTTACTAATATACCTTCAGAAATAAAACGCTAAATACAAATAAAAAAACAGTGCTTACTAATTAATCATATATTAATTAATCACACATTCTACTACATTAACGAAAACCTTCAAAGTCCGATTCATCGGTATCAGAATTGAACAGTTTTAGTATATTTTCGGGAAGAGTGTCCGGAAGTTCATTTTCAGCATCACTATCTTCACTGTCAGTGATTTCCTCGCTTTCACTAACAATCCCGGCTTTTATAAATCCCGATCATCGGCAGTTCACAACAGCGTGTTTTTCAAATTTCAACGATTTTAACCGTGAACAACCAGCGTATTATCCGCAGCTTCAAAAATTCGCATTTTAAACACAGATAGTCCGCGGACTATATGCGCGAAATTACGGTATATATATATATATATATATATATATATATATATATATATTATGCAGCATTTAAAGATGTTAAAAATTTTTGGAAATTTTTTTAGAAATGACTGTTTAAATAAGTAATAAAAGAAATACTATTTCACTATTAAATTTAAGAAATGAATCATATTAATATATAATTTTCAGAATATATTAATTGTAATGTGATTATCCATTATTACGAGTTTTTTCTACATGCATTAACCGTTTTAATACTTTTCTCTTAAGTTGCAGTTCCTATAGCAAGTGCTGAGTGCTCTTTCAGCACATTTAAGTTAATAAAGAGTTACCTTCAGTCATGCATATGTACAGAACTTTTAAATACCTTTTCTATATTAAGCATCGAAAAAAAATTGCAAAAAGTTGAAACTTTTCTGAAAACATCACACACTAAATAAACATGTGTTTGTAATTTTGCTCGTTTGTACAATGTTTTACAGAACTGAATAGTTTTCTATTGGAAATTGTATCTATATATCTAGGTGGTTACTAAATATAATGCATGGGTATGTGACACTTAGATCACAAATTAATATTATTAATGCTAGTATGAACTACAGTCAACTCTCGATAATTCAAACTTTTCTAAGGTTACATTTGTAGAAACAGACTTCCATAGCATTTGTATCGTCCCCTATGTCTGTCATTCTTGATACTAGCAATTTCTGGCTCGCAACTTAGTTGCATCCATTTCAAACGCATTTAAAAGTAATGTGGATTGATGTGTATGTATATTAGGTACGTTAATACAAAATTTCTTCTCCAAATTATTGTATTCTAAGTATAAATACAGTCTACTTTTGCTAATTCAAACCTTCGATAATACGAACCTCTCCATAATTCGAAGTATATGCTCAGTCCCTAGAAAAACTCTTGATATTTCGAACTAAAACAATGCATTTTGGTACATTCAATATTTTGAAGTAAAATCTGTGGCTGGCCAGACTACAACACGCTACAATTCGAAGTTTATTTTATAAAACTTGACGGTTTGAACACACTATCATGTGCAGTCCTGTAATAAGCAGGTTGGAGTTATCTTACAAGTTTTGCGTTGTCTCTGTGTGTCTCCCCTGTAAGGTAGCCCCTGGGATGACCAACTGACTGCTACCCCTTCTTTGTTTTCCGGTTCCTCAGGTAAAAAGACACTTTTGTTGTTTTCATTCCTTTGAGTGGACAATAGAACAACTACACATGGTGTTCAGAAAGTATGGTCCGCTATTGTGAAGTGCGTAGGAATGTGTATGAATGTATTATTTTAATACAGGACTTTTAACTTCTGTAAAATATTTATATTGTATAATATGTACCTTTTAAAAATACTTTAAACTAATTTTATACATATGTACAATTGTTGTATTACATAGTTTCAAATTTAAATGTGTAAGAAAAAAATTTCTCTTTGTGTATTTTGGTAATTTTTTTTCCCAACCCTCTTGATAATTTGAAGTTTTTCATTGGTCCCCCCCCCCCCAACTTCGAATTATCAAGAATCGACTGTATATTAAAAGTTACATAACAATTTTTAATACAAAATTCTATACTTTTTTTTTTTGTCTTTGTATGAAGTGCCTTTAATATGTTGATCTACTTTTTAAAAATTATTATACAATATTAAGGGAATGTTTCATCAGAAAAGGTGCAATAATTTTCTGAAATTCAATTTAATCATCCACAGTCTTAAATATATTTTTCTTCTTATTTAATTGCATTTAATTTATAAAAAAATAATAGTATAAACAATAGATGTTAAGATACAAGTTAAACTTGTGGAATTTTTTTTTTTAATTTGCTTCTTTAAGCTATTGTTTCTCATATTGGATTGAGTTAATATGAGACTTTTTGATCAACAATAAATATTTATCCATTGATGAAAATGAATTTTATTTTTGCAACACAATAAATTACAAATAAGATAGAAAAATTCAATGCAATATATATATAAATGAATTGTTGCATAAAATTTCCATTCACAATTTCTACTAGTTATGGCGCTTGACTAGGTATTTATGTTTAGTGTTAAATACTCCAGTTACATTTCATGCAAACTTAAAACTTTATTTGGAGAAATGTACTGACATGTTATTTTGTCACTACATGTTAATATGCATCTAAAAAGTATCCCTTTAATATAATGATATTTATACTTTTTTAAATTGAAGATAAAACGACAGGAAAAAAAAAAGATATAGAATTCTCTCATAAGTTTAACATTTGAAAATATATTAAGATTAAAATCATTATTATATCAACAAGTTACTTAAGTTTATTATGAATAAATTGAGTTCCATTGTAATCAAAATCAAATAACTATAGCATTGTTTTACCAGGACAATCTTAAATTTCAAGAAACTTTCAGTTCCCATATTATACTTGAGAAAAATATTAAATTACTTCAAAGTTTGTCAAAAAAAAATGCTATATCAGTACTTGTACCATTCCAAAATTTGGAACTTATATATTGAACTGCCAAATAATTTCGCCAAATGAAAAGACATCAAAAACTTTAAAAACTATTATAATTATTGTGTTCAAACCTGAGCAGGAGCAGTTCCCTCTATTGGCTGTATATCGCAACATTTGGGGATGTGTTTTGATTTGAAGAAATTAATCAATGTTATAATTACACAAGTGCCCAAAATTTGTCTTCTCAACTTCTGCCACACAAAAATATCAGTGATTTTGGCTTAATAATTAATTTTTTAATAATTAATAATTTAATTGTATTAATAATTAATAATAATAAATTAATAATTATTTGATTAATAATTTTAATAATTCCCCTTAATAATTTTGTAAAAGATTAAATATAAAATTGATCCAAGTACTCGGGTCAGTATTTGTAACTAACTCAATGCAACTAATTTATTCAGAACTTACAAGCAGGATAATACCAATATACATGTCTTTTAGACTTTTACATTTTAAAAATAAATCTAATGATATAAATTAAGTCTATAATCTATAATGATAAATCTTCTAGAAATTGTGCAAATACCAATAAATGAATATTTGTTATACATGGTAAAAAAAAAAAATTGTACATCTTGTGTAATAGGTTTATACCACACAGTCAAACTCTGAAAAACAGATATGTTAATCGATACCACACAGTTATATTACAATTTTTATTTTTTTGTAAAAGAATTATGGATTCAAAAAAAACTTTTTTATTTTAATCATGTAAGAATGATCAAGACTTTAGGATTCAATATATGGACACAAATTTTTATGTTATACACATTTTAATTTAAAAACTTTAATGCCTTAATTTATTATCATATTTGAAATTCAATTCTTCCTAAATTATATCTTTTACCTAAAATAGTGCAGCAAATAAAGATTTTCAAAATGTTGCACAATTTTCTTACTTGTAATTTTACGAATGTTAAATGATAATTTTGATTTCTAATGTTTGAAAGTGGTACTTGATTCACAGCATGTAGTATAAACATTAATGAAGTTGTAGTAAATTAAGATATTTTCCCATTTCTGTAGTGAACGCTTCTCGAAAAAAAAATTCCCCTTTTTTCTGTAATATTGTAAAATTATTAAATAAGATTAGTTATATATATATACACTTGTTTTTGATGTGACATGTATGGTTACGTATCAGATTCTTGTGTTCTAATTTCAGATAATTAAATATTGAACTACTACTAACTGCTACTCTGAAGATGTGTGAAATAAGTAAAATTTAAGTTAACTAAATATTATATGTTCTCAATATAATTTAATTTAAAGTAAACAAAAATTCGCTTTTAAGTTAACTAACATATTTCACTTTTTTATGTATGTTCTCCATATAATTTTATTTAAAACAAAAATTTGCTTTGAAGTATTTACATTCTTGTAGAAGTCTACATTTATCCAAAATCCTTTTTGTAGAAGTTTCTTTTTAGTGAACACAAAAATAGTGAGCATAAAGCTTGGCTTAAGTTGGCGATGGTATTGAAAATATTCTTCAAAGTGGTTAGAACATTTAATGAACAGAAAGGAGATGGTTTGTAATCCTCACCAGAGGCGAATTAAGCAGCTGGCGACCTCCAACGCCAGTAAGGGCCCTAAGCTTGATGGATTTCAGTTATAAATTCAATGTGCAACAAAAAAATCTTGAACCAATATTGCAGCCCCAATGATTTACACAGATTTGAGTCGTTTAGTAGCCCTTGCCATCTTTCTTCTGTATATCTTTATTGTTGCAATCTGTATAAAATTTTTGCATTGATTTGTTTGCACAAATTTTATTTCGAACAAGCAAATACTATTCAAGCCAAACAAGTTCGTTTTTCTTCACAGCCAAGTATAGTTACTCTAGGATACATCTTACACTGATGGAAAAAATCCCAACACCAAGAAAAAACTATTGTAGACTAATGAAACTTCAGCAATATATATCTCTAGGTAACACATTAAATGGATTTAAGTTTCAAGATCACAGGTTAAAGTAAATGGGAGAAGAGCCTTTTCAAATGTGAAATGATGGTACATTAAAAACCTGTGTAATAACTAACATTTTAAATGCAAGCATGCAAACGGGCATATAATGTGCTGTACTAGTACTGGATATGAGTTTGTGGGATGGCATTGCATGCCTGTTGCTCAATAATTGTTTATTTGTGGATGATGCTGTTGTTGCCGTCCAATGATGTCCCATTTGTTCTCGATTGGAGTAAGATCTGGTGATTTAGCAGGCCAAGGTAACACATTGACACTATAGAACATGTTGGGATACAACAGGTTATGGGGCCGCACATTATGCTGTTGGGAAAACTCCTCAGATGATGTTTAAAAATGGCAGGTAACAGTTTGAATTATCAGACTGACATACAAATTTGCAGTCACTGTGTGTGAATTAACTATAAGAGTGCTCTTGAAATCAAAGAAAATTACTTGTGCCAGATCATAACTCTAAGGTGCAGGCCCAGCGTATCTAGGCCGCAGAAAGGTTGTTTGCAGGCGCGGACATGGTCTTCTTCAAATCAATATACAGCCATCATGCACCAAGACAGAAACAGCTTTGATCTGAGAACATAACGCACTGCTCTCCAATGATCTCTAGTGTGTCATCACTGGAGTAGCAGATGCTAGTGATTTTGAGCTAATAGTACAAATGCTACAGGCCGTCTGGCTAGGAGTTATTTCTCAAATGATTTGATTTGTTACATTCCACTGTGTCACTCTGGTGCCCAAAAAAAAACCCTGCAATTTCTGCTGCAGATATACTATAATGTTGCACAGCCTTGTGATGAATACAGTGGTCTTCTCTGACAGTGGTGACCAGTGCATAGTTGGACCATAAGTTTCTTGAGATAGTGCCTTCTTGGGGCTGCTGTTGACAAAAATCATGCAGAGTGGATACATTACTACAAAGTCTTTCTGCAATATCAAGAAAAGAAAATCCAACTTTTGTTAGCTCAATTATACTACTTTGTTCAAACTCGGCGAGTTGTTCCTAATGGTTTTTTTGTTGTCTTAAAGTCATTCTGGACTAACATCTTCACACTACATCGAATATCAATGATAAATAACATTCACAAACTTTATAAAGCGTATTTAAAGACACTTTATTCATATTCTTAAAATGGCGCAACTAGCGTCACACTTATGTGCTTAACGCGAAATTTAAAACAAAATCATCTTCCAGGTGTGTAAACCTGCCGATTTATATATGTGTATACCAAATTTTGTTTATATAGCATATTTCCTTCTTGGTGTTGGGATTTCTATTTCCATCAGAGTATTTTACTAATGAAGATAAATGAAACAAAATAAAGTTATACGATAAAAGGTATTCCTAGTTCAAAGCAAACTATTTCAAGCTAGTTGAATTAGACATCAATAGCAAGATAAAGATAAATAAAGGCAGTCCTGTCTGAAATCCGTGATACAAAAGAGGAAAAAGACACCACAATACTGGAAGAAACTTTTCTTTTGAAACAAATGGACAAATAGGAAACTTCCCTAATGACTCTGGATTGGAATACCATCCTCCAGAGAATAAATGCTGCTGCAAATCATTGCAATCAGTTGAGTGTGAATTATTAAATGGACCTAGTCTACTAAAATATCTAGAAAATTAAATCCAAAATTGCAGGAATGAATTTGAAAATTGAAACAAGGAGAACTCATTTATCAGGGCTTTCGTTTGAAGAGGAAATTGGACAAGCTTGCTGGCATCAGAGGAGAAAAATTATTTTCGGTGAACTTAAAGAAGTCGGTTATGAATTTTTGAAAAAAGGGAAAATTTCATAGTGAATTAATTTTATGTCATGTGTTAGGGCAAGAGGAAAAATATCCCGAAGTGCTGAGATTTATGAAACTGCTATCAAAGACTTAACTGTATTTTTTGACGAGAGATTATTACCTGAAATTAAGAAGAAAGCTACACAAAAAATAAAGAAAACTACAAAGGGATATTGAATCTTTTAATTTTGACTATACGAATTGGTTCAATTTTTACTTTTAAAAAAAAGAAAACAAAGATACAGCGAAGACTATTTGGAATTCATAAAGTTGCGAGAGAAATCTTAATGTAGAGATACTTTTGAAAATAGTTTTAACAATATCTATATCGAAGGCATCATGTGAGAGATTTTTCAGTTTTAAAGTGAATAAAAAATTGTTTAAGTAGAACTATGGGAGCTAAGACAAATTGAACAACATGGCCGTATTATATATAGAACACACAAGATGTTTTGGACAAAATAGAAGCTACAAAAATAATTGATGAATTTGCCAAAGAGAAGTCAAGGAGAGAATCAAAGTTGTATAGCAAAATTGTAAGCTCTTTAGTAAGTTTTTTTTAAATACAGTTAAGATTTTTCTTTAGCCACTGAGTTTTATTAGAAGCCATGCTTGTCTTAAGTGGTGCCCAAAAGTTTTTAAAATGCGACCCCTTTGCAAATTATGAAAATATTTCAATTTACACATTTTTATTAAAAAATAAATGTATTCACGAAATATGCTGCATTAATTCTCGATTTAATTGAAGAGTATGAAAGATTTCAAGATTTTCGAAAAAACTAAGAGTATTTCAATATATTTTCTACCCCGTTTTCTCTAGAAGTAAATAAATTAACTTTAAATTTCTCTTAAAATGGAATGCATTGAACTGCAAAATGACATTCAACTGAAAGAAAAATGTGGGAATATTTCTATTCTGGAGTTTTATAAAGATTACCTACACTGCAATAAATATCCTCATCTACTCACTCATGCTTTATTAATGTCTTCAGCTTTTGGTAGTACTTATATTTGTGAACAGTTATTTTCCAAGAATGAAGCATACAAAAAACAAAAATAGGACAAATATCACTGTCAAACATCTTGAAAATGCATTAATTGCAACTTTGTCTATTGAATCTGATATCAATTTGCTTGTTCAACGCAAATGCAAATTCATTCATCTCATTAACTTGATTTTTTCTCCATCATAATGAAATCCAAACTAAATTAAACAAAGCTTTCAAAAATTTAAAATAAATGTGTACCTATTCATGTCTAATTCAAATTTTAAAAAAGTTATAGTAAAAATAAGTTAATTTATTTTAATAAAACTGCATAGAATTAATTTTTGTTTCAATTTGTTAAAAAAAATATTGTATGTGTGGCCTCCCCAAAAAGTTATTTTTGCAATGCGGCCCACAAGTGGTCATAGTTTAGACACCCATGTTATAAGCAATGCATTTTATTTAGAGAAATTAAGGTCAGTGAATCATTTAACTATTTTAGTTCTTTGACTCTTGAGCCCATGGGCCTCAAACAAGTTTAATCTACCTCTGATCCTTACGCTTCATCGTGTTTTCAAAACACTCAGTTTTTATACTGCAATATTAAAAGATGATTTTTTTCCCTACAATCATCCTTTTTTTAACTGATTGAGCAATCATTTTCGCAAAATAAAACATTGTAAAAAGTACAATGTAAATTTTTGAGAGCAAAATAGTTGTAGCAATACAGTAAACAAACAGCATATTCACATGACCTAGTAATCTCATGATGTCACAAGATTTTAGTCCATTGGATACCATGTGCTTGGTTTTATATAATGTTGCCAATATGGTTGCAATAATACATAACTACCACATACATAATACATAAGTAAAATTTAATTTTAAATTATTTATGTTAAAACGCTTTGGTACAAATTCTTTACCAATCTAAAGATGTGCATGTTCACTATATTACATGGAATTTAAAAATTTCATGTCCCTAAACTTTTATGGGTATTTTCTGATTATTAATGTGTAGTTATATAAACCAAGTGATTAAGGTTATTATTTTCAAAGCCACCGAGTTGAGCTAAAAGGTTGAATCCTGACTTTTAGGCACTAGGCCATATTGGGTACAGTTCCATTGGCATGACATCAATAAAAAATAAATGCTACTACACTAAAAAAGGTTGTCAAACATGCCAAATAAAACTTGTATTTTTATTATGATTTTCCTCAGCATTTTTTACAAATTAACTGACCTAGTGTATTGGATTGCATAATTTGGCAATTTTAAAATGATGAAGCTGCCATCAAATTGTTTCATAAGACTCATAGAGATAATTGAAATCTTTCCAGCAATTTTGAAAGTTATTTGCAGTTTTAATGTGCTCTATTTAGACAATATTATCATTTGTATAAAAAAAACCGTAAAGCCAAACACTCAGCGATATGTAGAAAGTACTCCAAATTCTGACTTATAATAACAATTACTAATGTTATAATTAGTGAATAATATTATAAATGCCACTTTTAAAATATTGCAGCTTGTATCTATTGCTTATATTATAATGAGGGGTATTATATATTTTCCTAATATCATAAAATTTGTTATTAGCAGTTATCTTGAATTTAGTACCATTCTTTCTGTTATACTGTTAGTTAATTTTTACTACCATTTTGTTACAAAAGTGAGAACCTGAAAGTTGCTCATAAACAAAAATGGAAATTTTTGTTATACCAAATGTCATGCAAAATGTAGTAGTCGAGAAAATGCAACTGACGATGCAATACTGTTGTTTATTGATATGTTGAATGAATTGGTTCTCAGGGTTTGTAGAAGTTTTGTGCATTACTTACTGAAGGCTGACAAATTTACTTCTGTGTTAAATACCAATTGCAGATGGATTGGTACTTGCGCATTAGCATCACTGCAGCAAAACTGACATCACGTAAATCATGCCATGATATCCAAACAACAAAATTTCTAACATGTTTTTTATGGAAAAAAAAACCAAACAGAGTTTGGTGGAAGTACCAATGGATTTTATCCTCAAAGCAACTGTAGATTGATAACATTCCTGTTCATGTTAGCAACAACTTGGAAAATCAATTACCAAGCAGTGCTCCCTATAATTGAAAAGTATTTTTATCTTTTTATTTATATGTAGGCCTCAACTTATTGGTGAAACTTCTGTGCCCAGTTTTGCGTAACAGGGAGAAAGGAAACGGAAGTAGTGATTTCCCCCGCCATCCCCCTCAAATCGTCGCAATGGTGAGGAGATAGAGAGCTGGGGGGACACCCTGTGACTTGCTTCATATCCGTGAAAAAGTTGGATGATTGCCCGCCTTTGGTCGACTCCCCCTCCCCCCTTTCTCACCAGACCAGGGAACATCTGTCAACTATGTGTTGCAATGTTTATGTTATGGTGTAGACAAAATAGCTCTTGCAGCAACAGTGTGCCTTTTTAAAATATTTCCTTGGATTGTTGGCCACATGGCGATGTTTTCGACAGCTAATTTGTTTTTTTTTTAAAAATTTTCATTTGCTTTGAATTATTATTGATTCTAATCAGAATGCCTAAATCAAATGCACAAAGAGGAAAAGAGTTTTGTGAAAGAAAAAGAAAAGAAAAACTAGCAGAAAGTCCAGTCGAAAAAGTGATTAAAAAAAAACAAAAAAATAGTGCAAATTCATCAAGCGCTACTGCCAAATCTCGATCAGAGTACATGAGAAAATATCAAGCACGGAAAAAAACATTGCAAAATATTCTCTTAATGCTGAGTTTAATGACTGATGAGGGTAATGCTATTAGACTCATCTAATGCCAGCACAGATTAATACGGACTTTGTGAACCACCCTGTGCAGTCAACAAGTACAGAGCCCTCAACAAGTCTAGTGCGTCTTGGAACTGATGCATGTGGATCAATAATAAATTCTAACGTTACAAAGACTATGATTCCCATAAAAATGCTCACAAAGATTTCCAAAAGCGATTAGTTGATAATCCTTTCGGTCAATGGTGTTCGATTTGTGATAGATTATGGTTTAGAGATGATTTGAGAATGCCTGTTGCTGAGCATAAAAATATTTTACCAGGAATTAATTTAGAAGACGTTAAAGCGTGCTACAATTGTCGACAAAGTTTTAATAGGAAAAGTATACCAAATTTATCAAAATATAATGGTTTTGTATACCCAGATATTTCAGCACATCTTCCTACTTGGATAGGGTATCAGAAAGACTCATTTCTCCACGAATACCTTTCATGCAAATTAGGTGGTTGAGACATGTACACCATCAGTTTGGAATATTAGGGCAAATAATCAATGTTCCAGTATCCGTCAATACAATGGTTAATCGACTGCCACGGAATGTTGGTGATGATTACTGTGTCAATGTTCACATCAAACGGAGGAAAATTCACAGAACTAGTTATCTGATGGGTTTGGTTACTAAAAGAAACACCAAAACATGGTTGCAATATTTAGTAGCTACTCCACTGTACAGAATGCATGATGTTACGATCGATGATAGTTTCTTCAATTTCAAGCAGAGTGCGTCTCAAGTTCTTCAAGATGAAATCAGTGAAAATGTAATTATTGAAGAGAGTCTTACAGCGCAGCAACAGACGTTGTTAAGGAATGAAGAGAAATATCTTCGTATTACTCCTGGAGAAGCGAACGTACCAAGAAGCTTGCTATTTGATGAACATGCTGAGGAGCTCTCTTTCCCAGCAATTTACTTGGGTCATTTTAGAAATTTCAGGGAAGCAGTTCCTGCTTACACCAGGGGTCGGCAACCTGTGGCACGCAGAGCAATTTCCAGTGGCACGCCACCACTCTACAAAATTATAAGATATATACTATATATAAAGCTAAATCGTTCTGTCTTTCCTTTCATCCCCTCATACATTTTTATTTTTATATAAAGGTTATTTTTCATTTTCGATTCTCTGCCATAAAACGATTCTGCTGAATCAGCTTGCCTGTAGTTTGTATACTTTATGTAAAAGAAAATATCTTCTGTTTAAATGTGACTTACTATTAGCATTAAATATTCAACACAAATAAAAATTTTGAGTAATACTTGCAAAATTGAGAATCATTCATCACGGATCTGTAAATTAAAAAGTCGGTAGTTTGTCTTTTACCCACCAAAAGTTTGAGCATCGACGGAAAAAGAAAAAACAAATGTCTTAGATATAAATCAAAGTTCTGCTTAACAGACGTTTTCCATCGGAAATATATTAAACAAAAAAAAGTTATTCTATCAACATATATAATTTGGATTGGAAATAAATTCGGTGAAAATAAAACACACAATGATGTGGGTTAATTAGGCAAGTGAATCAGATTTCATAACAAAGGTCCTTTTTAACTAGTCCTTTTTAAAATGTAATTTTTTGAGTGTTGTGCCAAAGAAGTCATAATTATTTTGTGTTTTACTTTTGGAGTGAATTAAGCTAATAGAAATAGATATTAAAACACATTTTTTTGTGTTTTCTATTAGTCACGCCGATATACGAATACCGAGTATGAATTCAGTCGAAAGTTAAATTTAGTTTGATGCACAAAGTGATTTTTTTTGGTTACTTTTAACTTTGTCACGTTGTTAGTTTTATTGTGAAAATTTGTATATTGTTTGTTTCATCATTGCTCCAGTTAATAGTTACATATTGAATCAAATGGCGACGAAAAAAAAGAAAACTTGATGTTCGCGATTTCCAAGATTCTTGGACTAACGAATTTGGATTCATGCAACAAAAAGATCGCGCTGTATGTGTGTTATGTAGCGAAAGTGTCGTACGTCAAGTATACAAAGACATTTTCAAACTAAACACCAGACCACATTTAAGAATTCTGATGAGAAATGTGAAGTTTTAGAAAGAGCTATTTCTGGATATAAAAAGGAAATTACATTTTTGTGTCAAACAATTGGAGTCATACCAAAAGCGACAGAATGTAGTTTCGTCATTGCTCATTGTTTAGCAGCCAAAGGAAAACCTTTTACAGATGGCGAACCTATAAAGGACACATTTTTAAAAAGTGCTGAAATATTGTTCAGCGATTTACCTAACTTGCAAACAATAACACAAATGGCAGGAAATGTAACTGCGAAACAAAATTCATGTTTACAAGAAACTGTTGCATTTAGCGTTGCTTTTGATGAAAGTAAAGACGTGAATGATGTTGCATGCCTTGCAGTAATTGCACGATATTGTGATAAAAATCGAATTTATGAAGAATTATGATGTATGATTCCTCTGTCTGGTACAACTAAAGGGCAGGATATTCTTTTTTCATTTATAAATCATTTTGAAAGAAAAAATATAATATATATAAAATATTTTGTGTAACTACTGTTGGCGCTCCTGCAATGGTTGGCAAGGAAAGAAAATTTGTCAAACTTCTTGAAAATCATATTGGACATAAAATATTGAACTTCCATTGCATAATACATCAGGAAAGTTTAGTTGCCAAAATTTCGTCTCAGTGTTTAATTTCTGTAATGAATACTGTTGTTAAAATAGTTAATTTTATAGTGTCTCGATCTTCATTAGTACACAGACAATTTAAATCTCTTTTAGAAGAAATGGAAACTGAATATGTGGGGATCTTCCCTTGTACAGTCATGTCCGTTGGCTTAGTCGTGGTAATGCATTGAATAAGTTTGTGTCATGCATGGAGCACATTAACATTTTTCTTAATGAGAAGGGACAACATTTTCCCGAATTAGACAAGGAATGGTTATGTAAATTGATGTTTCTGACAGATATAACTAAACATCTCCATTAACTAAACTTAGGATTGCAAGGAAAAAGTCAAACAGTACTTGAACTTTTTGAATATTGGAAAGGCTTTGCTACAAAATTAAATCTATTTCCCCGTGATATTAATACTAGTACCTACAAATATTTCCCAAATGTTAAAGCACTTGCAAATACATCAACCGTAGACAAAGATGAACTTCAAACTTATGTTGAAGCACTTAAGGAGGAGTTTTCTAAAAGATGCAAAGACTTTGAAGCTTGTATGCCTATATTTTCTTTTCTAGTTAAACCTGATTTAATAGACCCATTAATAATCCCATTCGATTTGTCAATTTTTGAGTGGATGGAAACTGATAATTTTGAAATGGAAATTATTGAATTAATATCTCCAGAATTATGGAAAACAAAATTTACGGAGATACGGAAAAATTTGGAAGATAACTCTAGCAATAAATCGACAGCTATTTTAAATTGCTGGATGTCATTGCCAAAAAGATTTAATTGTTTGAAAAAAATAGCGTGTGTCCTGCTTTCCGCTTTTGGTTCCACATATCTATGTGAACAAATTTTTTCTCAAATGAAATATATTTTGAGTCCACTAAGAAATTGTTTAACTGCTGAACATTCTGAATCCTGTGTCAAATTGAAAGTAACGAACTATACCCCTGATATTGCGACATTAAGTAGAGCTCTGCAGGGACAAGGTTCGCATTAGAATTTTTATTTTTTATTTAACTTTGCTGCATGATACTTATACTTTATGTTGTTTATTTCTAGTTTCATAAATATTTTTAAAATGCATAATATATATACAATTTTAATTTTTGATTTATATTGAAGAACAGTCATATTTTAAGTTTTCCTTAAAAATCTAAAAATATACATGTTTATGTGCAGAGTTTTAATATTAGTATTTATATTGAAGTAATAGTTGTATTTTATGTTTATTTTTATGTCAATAAATATCTTTAAATGATGCATAATTAGCATATAATTTAATTTGTATTTTTGACCTCTTTCTCTTAATTCTGCATGCATTGTTGTGGGAATGAAATTGTTTCAAATATTTGCTATTGCTTGGCACGCTGAATCATGTTGGTAGGTAGGTTTGGCACGCCACAACTGAAAGGTTGCTGACCCCTGAGTTACACCATTCATGATGGCCACGAGTGACTGCTGATCGTCTTGTAGTGACCCCACAGCATTTGCTTTATATGGCAATGAAAATTATGTGATTGAGAGTTCAGGATTCGCTTACGGGTGCCTATGAATTTTGAATTTTATTTGAGTTTAATAAGTTCCCCCAGCAGTTTAATATATTTAGATGTATTTCTGCACTTATGACCAATGTCGCCAAAGAAGTTTCACTTCTATCGCGTGGCATTCCAAGCATCATTTTTTAATCTTATTCTTGGCAACATTTGGCAATGAAAAGTGTGCAAATGGATTTGTACTCTAGATATAACTTGCTATTCAAGAATTCTTTCATGTAACTTAGAAAAATGTAGCAACGAAAATTTGATTACGATGAAAAGAGAGATGTATTTATTATCTAACAGCTTTTGATACTTAAGTAAGTTATCTAGTTTAAGTATATGAAATTCACACACACATTAAAGCATAAAATACGAAATTTAGAGTGACGCAAATTGTAGAAGATATCAAGAAATAAGAAAATTTGCATGTGATGTGTCAGTAATATAATAGGGACAGGAGGTACCTTTTATATATTTTGCAATTTTCATGTAAAATTGGTATCACAATTAGTGGCTCAAAATAAATTTAGTCTTGTTAATGGGTTAATTAACATAGTTAACTTGTAAAAAAAATTTAGAGTAGAATTCAGTCTTGTGCAGGAAATGATTTAGTTTCTTTTGTTGTACTAAAAGAAATATGTTCTTCATTGAACTTTCTCTGAGACAATCTCAAAAGGAAATGAAATCGCAGTTGGCCTTTCAAACCCACATATTTTTCATCAATAAAATATGGATCATACATGTAAGTTGCTTTCTTTAAACCTGCTATTTTTTCTTGTTGATCATCTAGTAAGATGCTCTGTTTCAATGTTCCCTTATAAATTCATCTGTCTTAATTTGTATTCTTAATAAAACGTGTCGTTTTCACAAACTAATAATTTTATGTTATTTGAAATCAAACCTTTAGAGAGAACAATGCATTGTATCACAGACATTTTTCCTTTTTGCTCAGCATAATAGGAAATGAACTTCTCTAACTGCATACTTTTCAGAATGATTAATAAAGAGAACATTCTAACAAAATTTTAAAAAACAGGAATTTGAATTGTTTAGCAAACATCATGAATTAAAAGTCAAATTTTGATATTTTCAATAAAAACTACAAAAGTTTTTCTATAGAATTGTGTGTCATTTCCTGATTTAATATAATAATAGCAATCACGAATACCCTGAACTTATGCACTAAGTGGGACCGAGTGATAACTGTGTGTCAGAGTATGATTTTGCATATAAATTTTCATTTGGGGTTGGAGACAAAGAAAATAATATAGAAAATCATAAAAAACATGAATACAAACTTATTTTAATGTTGAAGGTTTCATAAAATCTAACAAAGAAGTCTGCAAACTTGAAGGCTTTTTCCTCCTGCAAAATTTCCTCGTAGTATGCTAATAATTTTTTATCCTTTGTTTTGTTTAAAAATACATCTGTTGTTGGAGTCCATATTTTCTTAAATTTGTAACCCTTTTTTCAATTAAACTGAAGCCTTCTGTCAAATTCCCAATCGTCATTCGATCTTCTGATTGAACTGGGTTGAAAAACTCAAGCTCTTCAATGTCTTGTTCATGCATTTCTAAGAGCTAATTAATTGTCAGCTCGTGATTGTGGGAATCCTGCAGTTCTTGAAGGTCATCACTATCAACTTTGATATTTATTTGCCTGGAAAGATCAACATTTTCAACCACATTACCAATTTCACCGATTGTACTAATTTTTTTGTGTAACAAAAGATGAATCAACGAAATTTTAAAATCAAGTAAGTCAGGGTAGTGCAAGTCGAAGTATTATTGTAATTCCACATTTTGAAGTATCAAGATTACATAATAAGCATAGAGCTTGCCAAAATGAGATTGCTATTGCACAATTGAATCTGAAAAATATTGCTATATCTGATGGGTACTTTAGACTTCACTTTAATTGATTTATGTAACATTTTTCCAATATATGTTGTAGATTTTAATGTGTCATATTTTTGTATATAAGCCCAGAATTTTTTCAATATTTTTTTAATATAAAGAATAAGGGGATTAGCTTTTATGTGAATTTTCTAATCTTGAAAGAAAAAAAAAACATTTTCCGTTAGCTATGCACAAGAATGTTTGTGATCATGTGGTAAATTTTTCCTTCAAAGTATGAAACATAAATTGATGATCGTGTGCTCCTTTTTTTTATTGTGGCATCTTTCCTAATTCAAAGTATTTTTATATCCACTCTTGAACTTGTTTCTCATTTGCTGAAAAATACTAAACACCCATACTGTTATTAAAATTTTTTGCAAATGCATTAACCTGTAGGTAGTGGTGGCCTCTTTTGATGGGAAGGGGGTGATCTAGTGTGCGCCACCCCTGGCTATAGTGTGCTCTATACAAATTTCTTTCCTCACTCATTTTCCAAAAAAAAAGGTGTTGCATAAAATAAGTTTGCATAAATTTTGTATAAGGTAAAAAATGTGTTAGTTTCCGATAAGCTTACCAGAAATAAAATTAGTCATTGGCATCTGGCATTTTACTTAACCTGTTTGATCGGAAAATATTCCGCCTGTTGTACCTACTTAGCAATGTTTATGTCCTCATGGTCATTGTACCAATCTTACTTTCTGCAACTTTTCAAGAATTACAGGATTTTTTTGTTCATTTTGGCTTATTTACAAGTTTGGGTAAATTTTCTAACTAAAAATGCTCTTTTGGCATTTACATGGCTTAAATATATAGTAGTGTTTGAGTCAGTATGTTTTTTGTAATAATACTAATTATGTGTTTAGCATTTGATCTACTCTAAATGTTGAACTTAAAGGATTTGTATAGTGCTTCATATATATATATTTTATTAGTATTATAAATTTGACATTTTTGTATTTAAAATTATTTACTCACAAGGAAAGATGTTTAAACTCTTTCAACATTTAATAGTTTAAAATTGGTAATAGAAAAAAAAATTTAACCGTCAAATATGTAACATACAATGTACAATTTTATACTTTATTACCTATTCAATAATAGAATTTTTTTTAATTTCCATACAGCTCGAGCCTAATGGTAGAACATTCTCTCTTAAAACTTCAGCCAATACCACTGTGACTGTTCACCTTCAGGAACCTGTAAGTTGGCTCTAATTTATCTGCCAAGCATTATTTTATATAGCATTTATTTACTGTGTGCTTGGATAGTATATTAAAATGCGGGCTGTTAATTTGATTTCTCCAGATAATGATTTGTTTGATCCCAATTTGGATTATGAAAAAAATGTATTTTTCTGTAGCCATTTACCTGCCTTCAAAAGAATGTGGACTGAAGAAGGAAAGGTGTATTGGTTACGCTTTTTAGTCACGTTTAAAATGCATTTGGAATCCAACTTGCATCATCCTAAAAGTGATACTAGGTTAACAAATTTCATTTTTATAAACATTCACAAACATTTTGTTGAAGGCACCTACAATGTTGTGAAAAATTTTATTGTAAATATTTTTGTAGCTGCTAATAATTTTCATAGTTTGAATGAACCAAGTTTACCAAGGAATCCTTTTTATAATAAAGAAAGTAGAGAAGCCTTCCGTGCTCTTTTAGGGAAACCAGAGTTTCATGAAGAGATTCCTGTTCCAGCTGTAGGTTTTGTTTGTTCTCTTTATTTTGAATTTACCAGTGCAGTTTGTACTCTCTTAAAAAAATGGATACAGGAACCTGATTTGGAGCCTGAACTTGAAAGCAATATTGATGTGTCCTTCTTCTATTGGCAGCCTTTTGATGAGTGGAAACAGGAAACTTATGTTGCAAACTGTTTTGAAAAGTATCTAGCTCAGTGCTGGAATGAGGAGCTGTCCGTAATGCTTCTTATTTCTGATATTCATAATATTTTTAATAATCACAACAGTAAAAATTGTTGTGATTATGAAAAGGATATTAGTTTCTTTGACTTTTTAAAGAAGAAAGAAAATCCTTGTCATGTTTGCATTCCACACATTAAAATTTTAAAACCTTTTGTCAGCAAATGCATTATCCATGACAATTGCTGTTTGAAAATTTTACATAATGAGAAGTGTCGTGAACCTTTTTTGTGTGATGGTGTCAAGCCTTGTATTCTTGTATGTGAATTAACCTCTCAAAAAAGAAGGCAAAATTTCAATAATTTTCAACTTGATCCATGGAAGAAATGGCATGTTGAGACTTTTGAATGTAAAGATGCTAACAGACGTTCTGTCTGTACATATGTTCAGTCACACAATATAGAAATTGAGACCTATCTTTTAGAAGATCAAGTTTGTGAAATAGACACAGATAGTGAAAAGCCTCATATAGATGATTGGCTGATTTGGTTTCGTCGTGATGGTGCTGATGCACGAAATGCTTACAACCAGCACAAACAAAAAGAAAAATTAAAAAGACGATTAAGGTCAAAACTGAGTAGAAAGTACAATTTTAGTATTAAAGATTTTGAAGACTCAGCATATTGTTGTTCCTTGTATGAGGAAGCTAATTCAGCTTGGATTTTAGATATGTGTGACCAACAATATAGTCTACATGGGAACTCTGAAATAAGTGAAACAGAAAATAATTGTAATAATTCTTTAAAAAAGTTAAGAAAATGGCTTCCTTCTGTGGCCATTAGCACAGATGATATTATACATGGACGTGTAGTATACCCAAGACCACATACTTGTAAACATATGAATATAAATGACTGTGAAATATCTCTGCATGAATGTAAAGCAAAATCAAGGAAATCCAGATCAAAAAAGAACAAAAGTAGTGCAAGCATCAAAATTGAAGTTAAATCTCCACCTGATGCTGCAAGTTCATCTGGGACTTCTGAGGTAGATACAAAAGAAAGATTCAAGTACTGTTCTGCCATTGGTGGTGTTCCATACTGTCATCAAGAAAAGAATGATAATTTAAAAGAGATTAAAATTTGCTCTGATATAACTGTTAAATCTGCACAAACCCAATGTAATATCAGAAAGGATGTTTCTAAATCTTGCAAGAAAGTAGGGATAAAGAAGATTTCTGCTATTACAGGTAAAGAATTGCAGCATCTCCCAAATTGCCCTAATAAAGGAAAGGAGATACAGGACACTGACCACAGATCTCCTAATCCTAGCACAAATGGTATAACCATGTCATACATTGAAGAGCCAAAATTAAGTATTTCTGCTTGTAACATAGACAAAGGTGGACCTCAGATTACCAGCAAAACAAAATATGACTTGAGTAAGAAAATCAAGGGAAGGGATGAAAAGGTTAATACTGATGACATAAATGCTGTGGACAGGTTTTTTGATCTTATTGGTGTAAAAGTGAACACTTCTGCACAAGAGATGGGGGTTGAAGACTCACAATTTAATAACCATGATGATCTTGAAAACTTTGATGCAATATCTCAATGTGCAGATGTTTTAATAAATAATGTCAATGTAGTTGAAATTACCAGTGAGGCTGATGGTATATCTAGTTATATGCGATATATTGACACTGATGCAGACAATCAGAATTTGAAAAAAAAGTTACACTTTTGTGCTTTTTGTATGCGCAAAGAGCCTCAACACAAGACATTTAAAAGGTGTGCTCAGTGTAAAGTTGATAATTATCGAGAACAACACTATTATTGTTCAAAGATTTGCCAGATAGACCATTGGTCTGAATCTCACCGAGCCGAACACTTGCAAAGAGCTGCTGAAATGAATATTTTAAAACAAAATGTATAATTTTTAAGGCTCTATTTATTTTGTCACAGTTTTTTTTCTTCTAAAAATGTTAAAATGCATTATTCTACGACTATTCCATTATTTGTTGGAGAAAAAAAATTGTTTTTTTCTTTTAGTATTGAAGCTGTAAGAACTATCAATTTTTACTCAAATTTAGGGCAATATCTTATTTAACTATTTTTGTTATCCTTTTTTTTTTAGTTATAGTTATTACAGCACCAGTAAGTAAGTGCTATTATTAAATAATTTATACTAAATTTTAAATTGTAATGGTAATGGAAACATAGACAACTGATGTGTAGACTTCTTTCCGAGTTAAGTGGGGAACTGTCTCAGTCCTGTTCTTTCTTTTGTCTTACATGTTTTATTATTGTCCTTTGAAGTTAAATAATGAGCTAATAATTCCTTTGACTTTTGAAGGATATTAATCTACCTTAGACTAAAGACTTCAGAAAAATCATTAGTCTTCCAGTTATACTAAACAGAGTTTTTATTTTACATTTGAAAAAGAACAAGATTTTCTTAAGGGAAAAAAATACTTTTTAAAATTGAATGTTTATAAAACTAAAAAAACTTACATCCAATAAATAGACTGAGAATTACAATTTTTTTCTATGATGCACCTTGAAGTAATGACATTAGATGTCTCATTACACCATTGGAAATGTTTAAAAAAACTCCTGGAAACTTTTAGTTGCTAAGTTATCTTCAAAGTATCCTTGATTTGTTTAATAGAGTACATTGTTTAAATTGTATTTAGCTTTTAAGGATAATAGGAGGTAAAGTATGTCAAAAGAGAAAATGTTCGGTTTAAACTTGTCTGGAGAGAATTCTGTTTTGTATCATATGAACATTAAATAAAATTCTGGAAAATACTTAATAAATAATAGAATAATTACAATCAAATAATGTATGATTTTAAAACTCAGCATTTTCAAATAGTTCGATATATGCATAAATTTATTTTCTGATTAGTTCTGCTTAAGATATTATAATGCACATATAATCAGCAATTTAATGTCTTTTATGCTTATTAAAATGTAGGGAAATGTTTCCCATGTTATATTTAAATTTTAAATTGTACTGTTTTCCATAAGATTTTGTGAAAAGTATTCATAACATAAAAGATAATCTTAACTTATTAATTATCTGAGCTTAGTATTTTGTCTTGCACTTAGTATTTGCATTATAATGGTTGTTCTCAAACCATCTTCCACGTTGTACTAATTGATTATAAACATCACACTTAGAAGCAATACAAGGGTTATCAATGGGAACCTTATTCAAGTGAAAGGATGACACACTGACAGCTCACTCTTCCAACTCTTGCCATTGTGAGGATTTTGAGCTCTATCAGGCAAGGAAACGAATAATTTGTGTGTTGCATAATATATGGTTTTTATAAAAAAATTCTTAACTTCAGATGACTTAAAGTCTAGGTTGTCTTTGCCAAATGTACAAGAGCTTGGACTAAACTGGGAACACATTTTGAACCTCATGAAAGTTTTCAATACTGTAATTCATACATCTGCTTGTAAAAAGGTGTTAACTCTAATAAATATCAGTTGTATGATAAAATGTTTTTGCCTATAGGATAGTGAAGCCAGAATATAGTATTAATGTTGGAGTACTTTTATATATGAGAAAAAATTCTGAATTTGATCTTATTCTTTAACATTGTGTGGAAACAGCCTTAAGTGTTACTTGTAGCTTAAAAATTAACTTAATTGGTGGTTCTACACTAAGTACTACATATATATATATATATATATATTTGTTTTATCCATGTTAATGTTTGTTGTTTTCCTCAAAGCTTTGTGTCTTACTTTTAATTTAAAAAGAACTCCAGTCATTAAATTAACTTGTTGGAATTATGAGGAATATTGACCTTTTTCATTAGTTACTACTTTTTATTTCATATTAAAATCACTTTTTTCATTAGAATTTTCTGTTAGAACAGAAAGTTTTCTCTCATAATTCTGACAACCAATTTTCTAAATATTTTACTTTGTATGTGTTCAGAATGTTTAAATTTTTATTTTAATATTGGCCTAGAATGTTACTTATTTTTAGCACAACAATGTTGTAATTTTTATTTGTGATATGATTAAATGTTGTTTAATTTTGGAGTTAATATTTTGATTTATTGACAGCTCATGATTATGCACAAATCCAATAATATATTGAATAAAATTGTCATTAATTATACATATAAAATTAATAATACTGCATAAAACTTTTAAAAAAAATAGAATATAAGATTTTGTAATGTTCTATGAATGATACAACCTACTTAATAAATTGACATGTTAATCATATAAATAAGCATTTTTATTAGTTATGTCAAACAGAAAAAATATCTAGGCAAGAGAGCTAGCTGGGAAATTATCTTGTGTGTGTGTGTGTGAACCATTCTATTCATGTAAACAATTAACTCAAAGAGAGGGGGGGGGGGCTAAATAGTAAATTGAAGTGCAATATTGCTTATTAACATTTATTAATAATTATTATTGGAGTATATTTAGTTTGAGAGCAAAAATTCAATAATTTTTTTAAAAATAACATTTTTTAAAATTTATTCTTAAAACGTCTCTTCCCAATTTAAATAGATTGCAAAAAAATGTTATTATTTTGTGAATAAATGTACTTATGTTCTAGATTAACATAACTTTTTTTCCACATAAAAAACAGAATTATATAGCGTGTAAAATCAATATTTCTTAACTGCCCCTCTGCCAGATTTAAGAAAGTTATGGATTAATACATAGTATATATAGAATATTACATTCTTTTAAATGGTGGGAAAAGTTAATGAAATATACAAATACACTATCATTATAATATTTTTTGGATATGTAAATTAGAAATGATGAATTGAAGTTAGTATATTTATATTTTTCATATCAAATGGGAGAAATTAGGCATTAATTAATTTTAAAAAAATAAGGCACAATTCAGATTTATGCTAGTTTATGGTTACAAGTTTTGGTTTTACATTCACATTAAAAGCTGTTAAAAGTTATATTGACACTTGAAAATTTATTTGCCTTTATTGAACTATTATAAAAAATGCATATTTTCTTCAAAGCAGTCATTTTTTTAAGGTACAAAAAAGTTCAGAGTAATTTCTATAAGAGCTCTATTACATTTCTTTTTTAGTGGTATGTTGTAAGATTATTTTATTAATTTCACACTTTTAAGTAATACAAGGGCTATTGGAAACAGACCTTGTAATTTTGAACAGTTGAGTGATAAGGATGATGCTTAAGCTGACACTCCACTCTCTAAACATAATATCATGCCAATGGGTATTAGCCTCTCTGCATGGCAGGTCTTTAGTGGCACCACGGTTCGACACTAGTTATGAGTTTGCTACCATGACCACTTTGTGGTTGCAGTCACGTGTTGCAAGATTAATTTTAAGGAGAGAGAAAAGAATTGATATAATTTTTAAAAAAGCCCAACACTAATAAAAAAATTCGTTTATATACAGTAGGAAATGTAGATTCAAAATAATCTTATGTATATGAATTATGTTTACAGTTATAAATTTTAAGTCTTTAACAGGGTATTTTAATAACATTACTGTAGAGAGAATTATAAAAAGTTGATTATTCAATAACAAAAACATTGCATTGTAAATGTTCTTAGTAATTTAAAAACAAATAGATAAATATTCTTCAATTGTTTGATAACTATATTTACAGGTTCAAGACATGTTAGAGGGTATAGTAGAAGTTCAAGGTATTCTTTGTAATAATAATACACTCCAATGCGAGAAAATTATTAATTTTCCTTTGCAAATGACTGAAAAATTTGGTAAGATAATTATTTTATAATTTTTTTTACCGTTTTTATTTGTAATAAATGAACTGTAAGCAAGTAGGAGGCATAAAATTACAGTATTTTTAATTGTGGCATGGGTTGTAAATCAACTTTATAGTTGAATGTCTAGAATTCCCTTAAGAAAAGGAATAGAAAGGAGTCTTTCCTTGGAATAGAAAGATTCTTCAAACAATGATATGATTTTAAAGATGAGAACAGCAAACTTTTAGGGTAAGTGTATTATTAGTTCAAATGTAGAAAACCATTTGAAATAACCACTGCCAAGTAAACAATCAAAATCCAATGAATATTAAATTGTTTATTTGGAAATGATGATATTGATAAGAATTTGATTAGAAGAAATTTATAAAAGCTAAATCTTTGTATTGACATTGTTTTAAAGCAGGCAGATTAAAAAGCATTTAAACTATTTTTCTATTTGGCCAAAACAAAATATTGAACATTTTTTCATTCCATTGGATTTAGCACAAAATCTAGTTAATGTAAACTTGGTTATCTTTTTACCTGAATCTATTTCATAATTTGCACTTCATATATATTTTTTATTTATAAATAAAGTTAACATTATATACATTAAACATCTGTTGTATGATCGTGTAATATTGATTTTCCTTTCAGATTTGGCCTTATTCAATGAAACTATGGTATTGGTAGAACACCTTCCAAATCATTATGCAGTTTTAGCGTAGAAGAAAATTCAAAACATTTAAAGTAGAACAATTCACAAAATATTTTTATTGCATTATATTTTTTCTGAATAAATAGAATTTCAGCTGTTCATTTCAGATTCTAGTTTTGCTTTGGCATCTAATGACATACATTTACACATGCATCCTGTGACTGGGCATTCATTGTGGTGCCTAATAAGGGCAGAAAAAGACATTAAAACATATTTACACTTGGTCAAGCTTTTAATCTAAATAGGGTTATGAAATATAATTTAAAATGCAGCTAGAGTGTTATTGAATTTTAAATAGTGATGAGCTGTCAAGTTTAGGGGATAATTGCTTGATAATCCCCACCATTGCTTGTGTTCCATGTAAGACTTGTTTTACAAAGTGCTTTAGTGTGTTGGTGACTGAAAACAGGAAAATAAATGAACAAAGGATCAATTTGAAAGTTTTGCTTAAGCTTGGACACTGAACGAAATTTTGTGATGCTGGGAAATGTTTATGAAGATCAAGTACAATCCATAAAGTGTGTGTATGAGTGGTTCACCCATTTTCAAGAAGGCCAGGAAAGTGTTTTTGACAATCTCTGTCAGTGACAAAAACATTGAGAAAGTAAGGAAATTGATTGTCAATTAATTGTACACATGATAGCTGATGAACTGCATTAATCTGACAAACAACAAATTGTTACCCAGAATTTAGGGAGGATGTTGTCATCTTGCGCTACATCACTTGAATGATGATCAGAAGCAGGCATGTTTTAGAGGCTTCATAGGATTTTATCAAAATGGTCGATGCAACACCAAATTTCTAGAAACTGTGCTGGTGTTTCAGGTATGACCCTAAAACGAAACAGCAAAGCATGGAAAGGTGTTTTCCTGCATCAACTCTTCAAAAAAGGGTCAGAGCAGCCTGACAGTTCCTGGCAAAAAAGAGGGTAGTGCAAATTGAACATCCACCATACTTGCCAGATTTCAATCCTCCAGAACTATTCCTGAAACTCGCTTAGAAATTTGACGATATTCCTGACATACAATGAAGCGTGACAGGGCTTTTGAACTCCATCCCAAAAGAGGACTTCTTGCAAAGTTTCCAGGGGAGATGTATAGCAGATCTCAGTAGTGCATAGTTATGAGAGGTGACTATTTCGAAGAACAGTAAGGTAACTTTTGTTAATGTTACAGGACTATTGTCAGAGATTGTATTAGAAATGAGATATGTGTAGATTATATGATTTAAAATAGGTGATAAAAATTGCTTTTAAATTAATCAGTTTTTTTGAAAATAAAAATGTATTTTACCATTTTCACCAGGATTTGCATAAAATGTTTTGCATTTTTAATAGGATTGCCCTCTTTAATGTATATTTCCTCCTAAAATTGACAATTGGTGTGATTGTCAAAACCACCAATTGATGACCAAATTGAATCTATGACTAATAAAGACAATAAAGAAAAAGAGTATTATTTTGACAAAATTATAAATCCAATACTACCTAAGCCCATGAGAGGGGACAGAATTCATTGAAAAAAAGTTCTAAATTAAAATTTTAATAGTTCAGAATTGATTCTCTTCAGAAATACTCAAGATAATTAATACATTTTATAATAAAATAACAAGGTTGATACTTGTCACAGTAAGAACCTAATTTAAATATAATTTTTATATTTGGAATTTTAATGATTAACATTTAATAATTAGTGTTTTTGTAACAAGCAAGTGGCGTGTAAGTTACGGAGTTCCTATCCCTGAAGGGGATGTACCTCCACATCAGAATTATTGAGATTGATTACAGAAATTAGTGTTGCATAAAGGAAGAAAAATAAAAGAAAGTGGGATAGTTAATGGGCAGTAGCATTACGCCTGCTAGAGATAGCGTGATGCGATTGGCCCCTTCGATAGTTTTCCCTGGGCGGACAGAACCTCCCAGTCATTTGATTGGCGGAGCCATTCAATCCTATCGGTGGGCGTGAAAAACAACTGGCACATTCGGTGGAAAAGTGAACGGCCGAAACAGATGGATTCGAACAACGTACGTTGTAAGAATACCAGAGTAAAGGAAAACTATGGGAATTAAGAAAAATAATTTTGAATAAAACGTCATTTTAATTGAATCCAACTTGCTCAAATGCAGGCAAAAATGCGGTGGTATAGAAAAAAAGGGACATCGCGTCCTCTCACGATGAAGAGAGAGTTAAAAAATGAGGGAATTAAGTCATTTACAAAATGAAAAAAATAAATAGAAGAGATTAAGGACAGAATTAAACAAAAGCAAGTCCCATGCTACCATCTGGTGGCCGGGGAAAGAGACAGAAGATGATCCGAGCGCAAAATTGAACTGAAGGGGTAACCCTCCCGATTCATGACCGCACCGGAGCATGCTTCAGAAAATAGTTAATCCGTGTTTTTGTGATTAGATCATAATTACTAGTTAAAAATTGGTGCATGTTACATTTTTAAAATGAGTTTGCTATTGTATCTTAGATATTATAAATAAACATAATTTTAAAATGTATTGTAACTTAATAATCTTATACGTTTAAACATTGTAAAGGAGCTATTCTAGTGAATGAAATATAAAGCATGGGCTGAACAAAGGAGCATAAAAACTTACTTGAACCATTCTAATAAATGCACAGAATGACCACCGTGTCGGCATGTTTGACACCATGTTAACCAATCAGAAAAGTTAGCTAGTCGCTTTTTCTCTGAAACAAAAAAAAAAAAAAAAAAACATTACAAATTACGTTTTTGAAAATACTTCTTTCCCCAAATCATCAGTACTCTTAACATATTGTACATTTTAATCAAATTAATATTAGAGGCACGCCAATGTCACACCATAGACGCAATGATGAGGAAAGTTTTGCTAAGTTCACTTATTAATTACATCTTTCAATTTATGCAAATAAAAATAACAAGTAATATAACTCTGAATTCAGAAATACAGAATTTTTTTGAAGGAAAATTAATTAACAAATTATGTTAACAAATTATGTTAACATAATTTGTTAAGTATGAGAAAGTAATAAATTATACATATAAAAAGAATAAAAATGTTGGACAATTCGTTTCAACAGTGGAGGATATGAAACTTCTATCCATTCTATTTCATGGGATTTTACAAAAATGAGAATGTTTGCAAGAAAGGGGTGCCATTAAGCAGGTTAAACCACACTTTTTTTATTACATCGAGGAAGACGCCATTTCCCTGTGAGCAGCTCATAACAAAAACTGTCGGTTCTTGTTGGGGACAGGGAATCACAAACTGTCAGATGAATAAAATTCAGCATCTCCTTTATGACACAGCAAGCAGTCAGGATTTTTTTCACACCAATTCGGTGTAGGTGTTCCTGAAGAAAGTCATAACTGGCCAAAGTTCTAAAAATAGAGATTTGTCTAGGAAGATTTTTGGGGCTGCGGTAGCCTAGTGATCAAGGTATTGGATCTTGGGCTGGCATGTCATGAGTTCGAGCCCAGTACCACTAAAAACCCGCCGTATAGGGGGAGCCATGCACATTAAATCTGTCGTGAGCTCAAACATCCTCCCATTGGTGTGGTAGTTAGGAGAGGGTTGCCCTCGTCACTTGACCATGGTTCAAAATGACAAGGTCTGTCTCCAAAACCCCTCATGTAGCTGAACAGTGCAACATTAAAATTCACTAGGAAGATTCATTGGGACTGGACTATGGATCTCCCAGAACTTTCCCTTAGCATCATTTTCATATATTTCATGGGATACATTTCACCACACTTTCATATAAATTTAAAAGTTGTCCATAGTAAGCATTGTTTATAATACTGCAGCTTCTCTTTTTAAATTTCTAATTACAATGATATTTTTAGTATTCAAGTCATTTTAGTGTCAAGTAGCTTAAATGAAATATATGTGTATATTATTTTTTAAATATTTTTACTACATACTTTAACAAAGAAAGGTAGAGAATAATAAGAGAACTCTCAGAGAGACTCTCAGCATTCTCTAAATCATTCGACCAAGGTCGTTAAAGATTGTCTTCCCTCAATCTCGAGAATTCCACACAGGGATGGTGATATATTGCCTAATTTTACTTATCCTTAGAAAAACCATTAAAATAAGACATAGCAGTTGCAAAGTTTCTTAAATTGTTTTTTACAATGATTAAGAGGAATCGGATAAATAATTCAAATATAGTTATAAAATATAAATTGAAAAAAAAAAAAAACATTAGGTCAGATTTTTTTAATAATACATTGTACATTAAATGTGTGACTTTTAAGTTAATTTATTTGCATTTCACAATCAAATCATATACCAATGCATATTTGCCAACTTTTGAAAATAACACAGGTGTAAAGTAAGCTTAAAATAAAGGATAAATTTTATACAGCAAAACATATACAAATATTTTTTGAATGATGTGAACAAAATTTCATGATAGATATATTGGTTGAAAAAAGTACTTGTTGATAAGTGAATTTAAATGTACATAAGTTCAAGTACTCTTTTTTTATAACATTTACAGACCAAGGCAGTAATCATCGAGAAGACATATATAGTATTTTAGTATCTTTACTGATAGAATATAACTTTTAAAAATAGAGAAGCTGTATATTTTTCTGGTATCAAATTTATTGTTGTATATGATCCCACCTGTCTGACAATGTCAGATTAGAGGCCCACGAAATTTATCATGGCAAAGGACTATTTTGTTACACCTGCTGTTGACCGTAACTTTGAGTGCCTTACAAGTGACAGTGTGATTTGGCTTGGTTCCACTCCAATTTAGTGGGAAAACACCCTGGGGGACTCCTACCTCTCTTTCTCTTCCACCTATCTCGCGAGAGGACTGGTGGCTCGATGGCTACTTAGAATACTCTCATGTTGCAATTACAAATTTATTAAATGACACTCATACTTATTACAAGCAACTCATACTTTTTAAATTATTTTTTTTTTAAATAGGTAATGACTCCATTTTTCCCTCTGAATTATCTGCCATAAATGAAACTAAATGTTTACAACATATCCTACCAGTGGCATACACAGACTTCTTTTACTGGGAGGAAAAGGATTACATTCTAAAAAAAATGCATATGCCGAGGCATAATCTTTATGCTAAAAATTCAAAATCTATTGGTGTATGAAAGAGGTGGTACTAGTGTATGCCATTGTATCCCACATTTTTTTACATTCATGAAGTGGAAACCTCACTTGAATTTAGAATTGCAAAAAGGTCACTTTGAAATGGATATCTGCAGGATCAAAGTGACCACAATGGGATATAATCTGCAGTTTGTACCTTAATTGTCATCAGATGCTGCTGCAAAAGTCCTGTTTCATGCATTTAATCATATGTTCATTTTGACGAATAGCTAGTTCACTAATTACAGCAATGTTTTAGTTGTACATCTGCTTGGTAATGTCACACTTGGGAAACGTTTCTCAAAAGAGGTTTGATACGATCAGTTGCAATCAAATGGGACACATTATATATATGTTCTACAAGAAAAGATGTTAGCAAAGCTGGTGCCTTGATTACATTTGACTGGATATTGTTCTTAAAAATCAATTCAATTTTGAACAACTGCTACTTTATTTCAAATTTGCAACAAGATTTTTCAAATGATGGTCAATATCATATTAGCCACTGTGACTACTGTCAGTCACAGAATGTGTATTCTTCCAATACAATCAAATTCCCTCTTACTTTTTTATACAATTGAAACCCTTGTTTGACATCATGATAATAATGGAAAATTGGTAATTTGAAGCAGAAAATACCAAAGTAAAATGAGTTTAATTCTGGAAAGTTGTTACAGGGAAAGAAAAGATAAAAATGCTTTGCTAATTTGCAGAAGGAAGAACAAACTTAAAGGCAACATGTTTCCCGTCATAGTGAATATAAAATGATAAAGAGCTATGGGAGAGAAAAGATGTAAAAACGAACCATTTAGACCTAATGAAAGCATAAAAGGGTACTCATGTATCACCGCATCCGTATTGGCGACATATGAAACAAAACAGATGGTTGTCAATTCAGTGCATTCGACACTTGAAAAATCAGGGTTGCCAACTTGGTGAGTTATATTAAACGTTGGCATTGTTGCGATAATACGCAAGTATCCATAAAAATTAGCAGGTATACCAATGTGATATAAATAACATTACTTTAAAAGGGAGAATTGAAACAGTTTTTAGTTTCGGCTACTAAATAATATAACATAATAGAAAACTAGCATTATGCAGTTAGCAAAATTTTTTTGTTAGGTAAAAATTATCTAATTATGTCAAAAACCTTTCTAAGCTGAAAAATTAACAAATTTTTGAAATTGATACTCTAAAGACACAATACTTATTAGTAGTTAAATGTATTTAAAAAATAATTCTGATAAAATAGAACAATATTCCATAGCTACAAATACAATCGAGCTTCTATGAAGAATACGTTGAATGAAGACGTTATAAATCAGGAAAAAAGTTTGTTAAGAGGAAAATTCATTAAATGGAGATTAATTTTTTCATAAATTAATACATATTTCTTTTTTTTTCCACCAAAAAGAAAATGTTCAGGATTTCATTGTATTTTCAACTTTAAAAAATCCATTAATTTTACGCATACACTAACTGCCACATGCGTCCTTACATTTATTTATAATTACTGTTAATTTTATTTAAGTTTTTGTTTGAAAAATTTGGCAATATTATTGCTCTAGGTGAGTTAGAAACCTAGTAAAACCAATTCAAGGCCATTGATCACCATAAAATGTGTTAAAAGAGAGAATTGAAAATATCCAAAAATATTTCAAAGGGAGAAAAATAGGAGTTCATAAAATGGAGGCTTAACTGTATATCATTTAACTCTTGAAACAAACATTCTTCCTAATTTTTTTTATCTAGTTTCAATGAAAAGATATTTTGATTAAGCTGAATATTAATTGATTTATACTCTACTCTATGGCAATTTGATTGATATCAATGTTACACTTCAAAGATACATGGGGAGCAATTGGCTAGTAATTTTGAACCCCAGCCAAGTGATGAAGATAACATCTGAGCTGGTACCCCATTTTCCTAACTTCAGCACCATGCCAATGTGATGACTTAGAGTAGTGATGGCGAACCTATGACCCATGATTGCTTACCTTGTGGATTTATTTAGATTTTCTAATTTGTGTAGATTATTTACATTCTATTTGTATTTTTTCAAGCACTGCATTGACACAAAAGCAATTTTAAATGCTGTCTATAACCTTCAATATGATCATTACAGTTCCTAAGTTACGTAAATGACAACATATGTGTATGAAGTATGTAGTATTTGAAATAAAGCTAGAGAGTGTTTACAAAATATCAAATAAAATGTATCATTTTACTTAAATTTTTTCGACAAACCAAAGCAAATAACCATATTTTGAGCACTTTCTTCGGATAAAATGCACTTTTCTAAGGTTACGTTTGTAGAAACAGACTTCTATAGCACTTGTATCGTACCCAATGTCTCATTCTTGATACTAGCAATCGTATCTTAGGCTTGGCTCGTAACTTTGTTGCTTTCATTTCAAACGCATTTAAAAGTAATGCAGATTGATGTGTATGTATATTAGGTACGTTAATACAAAGTTTCTTCTCCAAGTTCTAATATAAATACAGTCGACTTTTGCTAATTCGAAGCATATGCTGAGTCCCTACTCTTGATATTTTGAACTAAAACAATACGTTTTGGTACACTCAATATTTCAAAGTAAAATCTGTGGCTGGCCTGACTACAACATAATTCTAAGTTATATAAGACTCTCAACAATTTGAACACTCACTATCATGCAGAGTCCTGTAGCAAACAAATTGGAGCTTACATATTTTGTGTTGTATTGTCTCAGCATGTTTCCCCTGTAACGTAGCTCATCTGTCAGCAGTCCCTTTTTTGTGTTTCTCGGTTCCTCACGCAAAAAGACACTTTTATTGGACTTCTTTTTATCTTCAAGTGGACAATAGACTGCCCGCACTTGTTGTCAGCCATCCACATCTTTCATTTAACATCATGCATTCAGAAAGGATGGTCCACTATTGTGAAGAAGAGGTTTGATTGTTTTTAATCCTTTATGTATTCTTTAAGTACAGGTCTGTTAACTTCTGTATAATATTTATACTGCATGCATATAATATGTGCTTTTTACAATTGTTGTTCAAATGTGTTGGAAAAAAATTCTCTTTGTGTATTTTGGAAGTTTTTTCCTACCCTCTTGATAAATATGAAGTTTTTCATTGGTCCCTCCAACTTCAAATTATCAAGAGTCGACTGTATTCTTAGTTGTAGCCCCATACTATGTCAGTGGTTTAAAAAATTAAAAACGAGTCATACAAGTTCCAGGCTATATCAAGCCGAATGGTTTGATAAATATGGTGTGATTGAAAGGAATAAAATAGTTATATATGTAAATTGGAATGAAAAAGTGACTTCAAGTACATACGAGGTTCGACACAAAAGAAAAAAATCAAATTGGTTCAATAAATCATTGTACTTACAGAATCGGCTCTCCCTGACATTATCACCTTCAAAGTAGTCCTCTCAGTATTCACACAGTTCTGCATTTGGTGCTACCATTGCTGGTAACAGTTCTGGAAGGCTTCAGGAAATTCTCCATTTTTGCCGGAACCTCTTGAATTGACATAAAATGGGTTCCTTTTAAACAATATTTAACTGTAGAAAAAAAAAGTCGCATGGGGCCAAATCAAATGAATAAAGAGGATGTCCAATCGCAGCAATGTTTTTGCTGGTCAGAAACTGCTTCACAGGTAGGGCCGTGTGAGCGGGTGATTTGTCTTGGTGCGACAGCTATTCATCACTCCCCAATTCTGGTCTTTTTTCCTTACATTTTTTCACGAAGTCTCTTAAATGCTTCAATGCAGCTGTGTTGATTAAAAGTCTGACAATTGATGTGAGTGGGAACTCACTCATATCATGAAATTTGGCAATGTTTTGGTTTATAATCACTGACCTTGGGTGTCCAACAGATTCATCATCACCCACACTGACCCTTCCCTCTGAAAACCGTGTATGCCATTCAAACACTTGTGCACGCGACAAAGCTGCATCTCCATAAGCCTTGGTTAATATTTGGAATGTTTTCATGGTTCATTTTGGAAGTTTCTCAAGAAACTTGTTGCTTCAACGTTTTCCGACAGAATGCAATTACACATGTTCACTCAATGACGCTTTACTCCCAACTGGCATGATCAATTAAGGCGAAACTGGCCATGTGGATAGAGAAGGCGCATGGGTTGAGTCACCAAAACAGTTGTTGCAAACTTCACTCTTTTTTCAAGCTACACAGTCTCTTTTTTTGTGTTACACCTTGCATAATGTTTAAAAACAATTTGAAACGTTGTATTTCAATCACAGCATATCAACAGATAAAGAAATTTACAGAAGATAAAAGAGAATTTTGCTCAGAGCAGTGTTATAAAACGTTTTTTGATTTCAAAAAGTAACATCACAGCTGTACTAGTTTAAAAGTTGTCCATTGCATTGATTGCCACAAGAAACCTTTTTCAGAAAGATAATTTGTAAAAAAATTGTTTTTAGAATGTAGTTGTACATTGTTGATTTTAAAGAAAAAGACTTGATTATAAAGAGTATAAATGAATTAGCTATAAGTCGCAATATAATTAAAAATTAAATAATAGAACAAGAAAATATTTTTTTGCTAATACGCAACTACTTAAGTTATGTAGAAATGTATTCAATTGCTTTGGATGAGAGTAATGATATAAAAGGTTATGCAGAATTAGCAGTTTTTTTGCTCGACATAAGTATGGAAATATATATATACCAGAAAGAGGAGTCAATAAAATTAATAACATTGAAAGGAAAGTGTACCCGGCTTGATATTTTTAAAGAATTTCATATTACATTTATACCTTCAGAAAATAGTTTCTGTAACAACATGATGCACCTAGTTTGATTGGATTTATTAACCCCTTGCCTCTCGCTCCCGTCAAATTCATGGGGTGAAATTTCCCTCTCTATTCCGCATGCCTGTGATATTTCCGGGCTGGAGTGTTGAAAAGTACCTCGCCAAAGAAAGCTTCAAACAATCTATTTTTTAAGCTCGGAATATTGTTTATTTCTTAATCTATACACCAGACGCAGTACCAGATTATTCGTAACATGTTTACTGATAATTATTTTATTTTTTTTAACTAGATATCAGCACAATCCAACATATATATTAGAGATACGTTTTTGTAATCTTAGGTCAAGTACTTAGTTAAGCTCTTCCTGAAAACATGCAATTTACGTTCTCTGATAAAAAAAAAACATATTTTTTAATATTGTATGCATTATGGAGTTAGAGTCAGGAAGTGAATCAGAATTCTACTTTTAATACGTTTTTGTCATTGACTACAGTAAAAATATGGGAGCAGTAGACATTGTAGACCAATATATAGGAGATTACTCTATTGCTCAAAAACGAGGTAAGAAGTACTATAAGGAAATATTTTTTCATTTGTTAGATCAAACTATTTTGAACTCGTACCCTATTTACAAAAAACAAGGAGGCAAAAAATCATATTTATGTTCCATTTATCTTTAGTAGATGAATTTTTTGAAAAGTATTCTGTATCAGAAACCGCTACAAAAAGAGGCCGGCCAAGCTTGGAGAATAACCCCACTGTTTGATTGAAAGACATTTTACTAGACAGATACCTCCAACTGATAAGAAGCGGCAACCATCAAGAGAATGCAAAGTTTGTTGTTCCAAAAGAGATGAAAACAATAAGAGAGGCAGAAAGGAAACTCGGTACTACTGCCCAGATTGTGATGTTGGCCTTTGTATCTCATGCCTTGAAATTTATCACACACAAAAAAAATTCCTAATTTTTATTTATATTATGCATAAGTGGAATAAAATTTTCATTTAATGTTTAAAACACATGTTTAATGTTTTTTTTTTTTTAATTCTCTTTGTTGGAAAACCAACATTTAGTGATTATGCTTGCTTTACTTAAAAAATTAAATTTTGAATTTCAAGTTAAAAATTAATCCTCCAAAAATTAAAAATGAATACATATATTGAACATGTACTTAGTTTTATATAATTTTCTTGAATAAAAGAAAATAGGAACTTTTAGGACCGTTTTCTTCAAAATTATCCGATTGTAAAGGGGTTATGCAAAATATTTCATTCTCTGATTGAATTTCATTGTATAATATACACCAGCAAGTTTTATGTGTGAAGCATGGTTTAAAACATTTCCCCCAGTTGTAATAAAAATAATCAACTTTATAAACACGAGCTGTTCATGAACAGCAATTTACACAATTCTTGGAGGAAATTGAATGCCAATATCCAGGGATTTTGACATACAACCACGTGCGATGGCTTAGTTTTACTCTCAAGTCCTTAATCGCTTTGTAAAGTTATTAAAAGAAATTAAGCTCTTTTTAATTGAAAAAGACAATAGTTTTGATTGTCCAATATACAATGGTTACATGATTTAATGTTATTATGGGACATCATTCAGCATTTTGATTAACTGAACAAAAATTTTAAAGACTAATCGTTTTAATAATGTTTGAAAACATTAAAAATATTTATGACCAAACTTTATGTATTTACTAAGATTTGGAAATGAAAATCACGAAATATTATCCTCAATTACAAAAACATTTTCAAAACACAATAACTTTGAAAACTCCGTTCCCATTCAAGAAAATGCAATTCAAAAATATTTAATGATTATTCAGGAAGTAAAACAAGCTTTTGAGGAGTGATTCAATCAATTTAAAAGTTTGGTAAATACACTTCCTTTTTTTTATATATATCTATGCAAAGCAGAATTTGAAACAATGGAGTTAATAGAATTTATGTGGCTAGGTATCAATAATTTACAAATGGAATCAGTTGAATTTTGAAGCAGCATAGTATGGAAAATACAATTTGAAAACTTGATTTCTGAAGTCGAAGGAAATCTGTGTGAATATTAATCCCGCTGTAAAAATTGAAAAAATATTATATTAAGCATATGAGATTCTTTACCAAATAATTTTATATCAATGAGAAAACTATTTAGTGCTTTTTACAATGCTTAGGTCCACATATTTGTGAAAAAAACTGTTTTCTATAATGAACTTTGTAAAATCTTTTAATAAAAATAGACTTGATAGGGAATTAATTAACTGCAAAATACGTTAAATTAATGAATATGAAAATATTTAAAAACTGAAGTTAAACAGTAACAGATTTCATTAAATACTTAATAATCAATTTTGTTATATATATAGTAATAAATAATATTTCAATAATATATATTGTATGTAATTTTTGTTACTCCTTGTTCATTCAAACACTTATTGCCATTTGCACCAAGCACTAAAAATTTTTTAACCCCACTAAAAATTTTCAAACCACGCATATTTTACCCGTTAAGCCAATTGAATTCTAAAGATGTTTAGTTTTAAAAATACCCAGTTCAATGTTTTTAAGCTTAACTCTGGTGTATATGTGAGCATTAGTGACCATGAGCTAGTACTAAAAAAATAACAAAATTTGACCCACGTTTTGAAAAGGTTCGCCATCCCTGACTTATAACCTCATCTTCAGCGGCATCAAAATGTAAGATCCTATGTGTTTTTTCCCCTAAATATCTAAAAGTATTAGCTTTAAGAATTTACAATACCTGATCCAGTTTCCACTGGCCGTTGCCAATGTATACCAGCAGGAGTGCCCATGTGGCACAAACACAAGGTACAGCGAGGAAGGGGTTTCCGACACCCTGGACAACAAGTTATCTGAAACCAAATGTCATATAGTATATATATAAAACTTGGTATATTCAAATCAATGTAACAGCAAACTCACACATCAATAAGAAGTTGACAAAATAAATACCATATTTATTTAAATTTAAGCCGCACCCCAAATTCTCAACACATTTTTGTGAAAAAAAATTAGTTTAAAAGGTTTATTATATTGGATATTTACAAAATTTTAAAAAAATATTTAAAATGAGAACTATTAAAAAGTAAATAACTAATTTATTTTTCCAGTTTTAAAAACTTTTAAATGCATACATGAATCTGTAATTGCTTTAATCACCATCATAACATGTTTAGTTTCTACTACTTAAGAAATTTTTCCATCTTCGTTTCTAAGCTACACCTGATTTTCAGTAGTATTAACATTGGGGAAAAAAGTATGGCTTAAATTCGAATAAAGTTAGTAATCCAATTTTTTTTCAAATCTTCACGTAATATTTAGTGCTTGATTGAATTAAATTTGTTGCAGATTTCAAAGTTTTGTATGGCACTTGATAGAATCTAAAAACTTGAAACTTATTTTAAAAAAACCATGCTAGAAAATATATCTCATTACCGACAAAATTATATAACTGTGAAACTGAGTTTGTATATAAAAATTTATAGATTTTTAGAAAATACCCTGTTGCAGCTTAATACAACACCTGTATACCACCATTTTAGCTTCTGCTTTATTAAGACATTTATACTCAGTTCACACACACATACAAGCATTGTTGACAAATTTTGATTTATTTAATTCTCTGTAAATTTGATAGTTTGTCAGAACTCTATTGTAATTCATATTAAAATTCAATACATTTTTTTGGACATTTTGAAATTTAAAAAAAATACTCATCCCTAGGTTATACATATACTTCAGTATACAGAAATAAAGTGAATCATAAGTATGACCATTAATTTAGAAAATCAAACCCTGCTAGTTTGATATCACGGGGCATCGCGCCAAGTTGTTGTTTATGTTCGCCAAGATGGGCGATAACATTACAATAGATAGTTACCTTGATATTATTATCGTCTGGCGATGTGGTTGCCATGGAGATAACGTATATTAGAAATAATTTTTATTGGTTCTGTTCCCGCGGTAATCCTATTAATTTCAGACGATTTTATTTCTATTTCTTTTACAATTTAACCATTTTCATTGCAATCCGAATCAAAATATATTTCAGTCTTCTGTTTTATTTAATGCTATTTTCGAATTTGGATATTTCTAATATCATTGGTGAGAACTAGGATTTTTTTTTAAAAAAGAGTGAGTGATATTTTTAATTATTTCTATAAATCGTTTTTTTTTTTCAATTTATTTTACTTTTTAAAAATGTTTTTTTTTTCGTTTCTTGTTCGATGAAATTCGTTGAAGAAATTTGCAGTTTTTGGAACATAGCAAGCTTTCAGTACTTTTTAGTTGTTATTCATTATCAATTTTAATATATATTATGTAATTATTTTATTAATAATATAAAAATACAATAATTATAATGTGTAATAATCATATACGTTATTTGTAACAATTGTTATTTTATTTATTTTTAAGTAATATGTTATTTATTTATTTTTATTATGTTATTTATTTACAATTATTATTTTGTTGCTTTTTATAATTATGTTATATGAGTATTCTTATATCTGTACGATTCTTATTATATTACAATAGGATTATTCTTTTTTTATAAAATCTATTAAACTATATTATGTGATTATAAAGAATAATAAAAAGTAATACCATATAAATATCTAATACTTATTACTATTTAGTATTATATGAATATTATGTATAATAAGTTCTATAACATTATATTACTATTAGTAAATATGATTTTTTTATAATATTGATATTAATTTTTTATTGATCTTGATTAGTCTCAATCTATTCCTAAATTCTTCATTTGAAATCGATTTTAATGTTTTTCAAAACATTTCTGTAAAATTATTTTCTTGACGAGTCTTACCGATAAGCCGCCATCTTGAATTTTATTCCAACGGCATGCGCTGCTTGGCGTGATTCTTTATCGCGCCAAACAGCGTTTATCGCCGTGCCCCGTGATATCAAACTAGTTCCAATCAAACATATTTATTGAGTATTGTAAGTCAAGACATACAGTGGCATTGAGATTTATGTCCTATCTATAAAAAAAGATGAGAAATATACTAAGTTCTTTATTAAAGGATTCTAAATATAGATAAATCCAACAGAAATCATATAATAGATGTAAGAATTGAGCAGAGAAAGCAAAAAAAAAAATTTTTTTTAAATATTTTGAGATAAAAAATTTTACGAGTTTATTTAAAAGTTTTTGGTCACATGTCTTTTCTTGTTATTTTTAAAAAACTCAAAATTCTTTACTAATAAAAAATATCTCAAGTAAAAAATTGAGTATTAAAATAATAGAATTTTAGCACTACCTTTTGCAGAATTTATACATATGCTCATGAAAAGCACTAGCTGTGCTTGGGTTTTCTTTCCTGGAAACCAGTAAAACGTAAGATTTCCCGGGAATGGCACGAGGCTAAAATATTCTAAGAGGTAGCAAGTTTTGACTTGACTGTGGATTTCATATATTTTAGTTGACCGTACTGTGCTAATTAAAGATTGTGCACCCCAAACTTTCTGAATGGAGGAATGTTCGTTACCCTGGTAAGTGTGTAATAAGAAAATACCCCCTGTAAAGAATTTTTTCACCTAGTTCTGATCAGTTTCTGCCCGTCTATTGAGCTTCTTTAACTTAAAATATTTAGTTTTTGAAGGAATCACTTTATTCTTAACCTACCAGCATGACCAATCTGATCAAAGCTCCGAGATCTTGGTTTACGTGGATATAATGTAAGTATTAATACTTAAAGCTATTATTTATATCTTTTTTTCGGATTCTTGTCTTTATTGTGACTTTTGAACTTGAAATAGGGAAGCAAATTGAATTTGGCAACAATTTGAAAAAGGGAATGCAGCCTCAAACTGTTTTGGGGAGAATATTTTTAAGCAATCTTGCCACTTTTCTTATTTATTATTTTTCTTAACCAATCTTTTGTGTGAGATTCTTACAATTATATTTACATTTTTGTAACAATAATATAGAAATTCCATAAACAAGAAATCAGTTATATAAATACAAAATTTATAAAATACAATATCTTTAATGTACATGATCTTTGTATAATGTACTTCAGCAGCAAATAAATTTTCAAGTATTTATATATTAATATTTATCTCTTTGTAGCAACATCAGAGAAACAATTGATTTAGCTTCAACTAATTAATTTTAAAATGCACAAAAGTCGATAAAAAAACATTAATTTTAATAAATTTTTTAAATGATTTTTTTTTTGTTGAGATTTTGAATTTACAAAATCTTTAATTGTAACATATTTTCTATGTCTTTAACAATTTTTGTTTTTAGTGCTAAAAGTGATAAATTTCATTAAAAAGGTTACAACTTTTAATTTGGTTTTTCACAAGGTTTTTCCTTGTGTTTATAATTAGGTTGAAAATAAAAAATTGAGGCAGTACCAGCATCTGCAGAATAAAGATATTGTAATATATTTATTTATTGCTTTGAAACACTTCTTTCCTCACATTTCCTTTACTTACTACATTTGAAAATTATTTATCAAAACATCTGGGTGATTTCTTTGCAGTACCAAAAGCAGATTTTATAAATTTCTGTCTGCCTCACAAAATGATACTAATTTTGCAGAGAGCATGGATGAAAATATATTTGGTACACTCTTTAAAGCTTTTTCAGTTTTATTAATAGTTATATGAGAAACATTTTTAATACAAATACAAATGTTTAAAAATCTGAAAATCCATCAATCGAAGCTGAATTGAAAATTGAAGGGGAAAAAACGGTATTTTCTTATTTTATATAATTATTATAAATATTATTTAAAAATAAGTTTTTTAAAAAATTTTGATGTATTTCCGGAAACGACAATTATGTTCCAGGGAATGAAAAAAATCGGAAATCCTACTAGCTGCTTTGAATGGTTAAGTGCATTCTTGACTAATTTTTCAATAACAATGAATTTCGAAACTGCACTAAGCCTATTAGTAGGGAACTTCATAACTTTGAACCTTGGTGGCATCCCACTCTCTTAATTTCCACATCTCACTAGTGTAAAAATGTTGAACCCTAAGAGATTTAATGTGCATCAGCCCTGTGAGATGTGTTGCCAGGATTCAAACTTAAGATCTGATGCATGTTCGGTTGAAAATGGAGAATAATGAACCAACTTCTCCTCTTTTGTTTTTAGCTAGTTATTTCTAGCAATTCTTATTAAAAAATTCAAAGAAAAAAGTAGCTTATAGCTGTAATAATATTTTAGTCATTTTAGCAGTGTGTCATCAACCTTTTTAGTATATTAATAAAATTTTGCACAATAGTTTCAACATTTTTTAAAAAACCCTTGAAAATACAGTAAAAAAAGTACTATAGAAATACAGTAAAAAAAGTTTTAATTCTCTTTCAGTTTCTTTAAGCTTTGTAATATACGTCCACCACTGCCAGGAATTTAATTTGTTCAACCTGAATAGGTTCATTAGCTAATAATATATCTGTTATGTTGAGATGAGTGCTGTGACATTTGATTCAATAAAGGTAGCATGATTTGAAATATAATAATTTAGTTTAATTAAGTCACAGCTATTATTTACATTAATTTACAATTTAGTACTATTAGATGATTTTGGAGTCCCAAATTTCTATTTGCTTTGTGAGGGAGGGATCTTGGTGTCCATTCACTGCGAAGGTTTCGCTCTCAACTCTCCTTTCTCTCACGGCCCCCTCTCGGTCTCTTCGGTTGACCGTTGTCGGCGTCTTTTTCTCTCCCTACATCCGGCTGCAAGTGGAATGGGCTTTTCCTTGTGTCAAAGGTAGCCGGGGTTAACCAAGACACGTCTGTCACAGTATATAAGCAACTGCAGGTGTTTTGCACATGTGGTGATCAATTCTGGCAATACAATGCTATTTATCAAATCTCGCATTTAATTGTTTTATTTATAGTCTGCTCCAAATTTGTCTGTGGTGCAATTTCATATGTAATTTATTTCGAAAAATATTGTTTACTTTGTATAAAAGGAAACATTTCAGGGGAGGGGGGGATTAGATTCGGTTTGGATGGAGTTGTTTACAGTTTGGTGTTCTAACTTTTTGTTTCTTCTACAATTTATTAATACCAGCTTCAACTGAACAAACCTAACAATGTGACTATTACAAATGAAAAGCGAATGTAGTATGGAACAGGAGCTTACTTTTCTGTTAGCAGACATAGGCGGCTGAGCAGATCTTGCAAGTTCTGCTTGTCGATTTTGAATGAAGTTGGAGACGGATTTTCTACAAAAATTACAGCTCACAAAGACTTGTTGTGTAGGTTTATTAGTTAGTGTATTCTTATTGAACCAATTGACATCAAACATGGCCCTGAAATGAAATATCCAGCATGTTATTATTTTGAGTGAACCATGTTATTGTGTAACATAGTGCAATTTGATTTACTTCAACCTTCATTACAATCAACTCTTTAAGTAACATTTGTATTAAAATCTAATGTTTATTGACATAAAACTGAAAGAATAAAAATAGCAATTGGAATCGATTATGTGATAGAGCAATCGCTTAAATGTATACTTTTTTACATTTCTTTCTAACCTCTGCTTCCACAGCATCCAAGTGTCCAGTAGATCTCTGTAACTAGAAACCCAAGCAATGGCTCGATGATCTTTAGACATCTGGTTAGGCAAAGTGTGAAGGATAATTAAGCTTGCTGTTTGGACATCTCCAGTTGTGTCCACATATCTCTGTATTAGTGACAAACCATCGTTAGTTAAACCTACAATATTCAAGTAAGCTTATTACTACAAGTTTTTTATAACAGATGCTTTTTAAAACATAATATAAATTAATCATTTTTTAAAATATCTTTGTGTTCTAAACCTTATATATTTGTTACCGGCAAAGTGTGAAATCCAGCATTGTATAGAATGCTTAGGCATTCTATACAATGCCTAAATCTAGCTGGCAATCTAGCTATTTCACACATTGCCTAGGAATTCTATAGAATGCCTAATGAGAAACCGGCAAAGTATGAAATACATTCTTTGATTTGTTTCAAATATTGCCCAGCAAGACACGAAACTTTTAACGCGTCTCAGGCACATAATTTGTTAAGTTGTAGAATTGATGTTTGTTCAGAAATGTCAAAATACTCAATTTTACCTAAACTTGTTCTACAAAAAATTGTTTTTTTCCTGTGCTACCTGAAAATGAAGGAGCAAGCTATAGTGTTGGAGAAGGAGTCATGGTCTATAGCAGGGGTCAGCAACCTATGTCACACTTGGCATGCGGTACAATTCTCAGTGGCACTTTGCACTACTCAACAAACTGCTGTAGTGTGTGATTCGATTAATTATACTGGTAGATTGGTTTGACACGCAACAGCTAAAAGGTTGTCGACCCATGGTCTATAGACATGAAACAACTATTTGACGACTAGTTGTCCAAAATTAGGGTTGATGCTGCAAAAAAAAAAAAAAAAAGAATCTTAATTGAAGTCACTTACTAGAAGTTAATACCTGATATACATAATGCCAAAATGACTACTAAAAAGGAACTCAGGGAATATTGGTTGCTGAATAGCTATGATGTGATGCATGCAGAAAATAAAAGTAAACTCATTTAACCTGTTAAAGGCATCAGTACCATAAAACAGTGGTCCCCAACCCCTAGTCCGTGAATCAAAGTGTATTGGGCTACTCAAAGAGCATTAAATTATTTCCATTTTATTTATTGTATTTTTCTCATGTTTGAGCGACTTTCCATGGAAATCACTTTATAATTTATGTAAAATTTTATATTTATTTTTTGGTGCAACTGAATTTTATTACGAAGGCATGTTTAAATACAATTAAATTATAAAATCAAAACAATTTAAAATATAAATAATCAACGTCCCACCTTGCCAGCCGCCGTAAAATTATCGAACGTTGAACGGTCCGGAAGATAACAATGTTGGGAAGAACTACTGTACACAGTATTACGTCACAGATTCTTTTTTTTCCCAAAAGGGGCTGCAATTTGGTATTTTTACCATATGCAGACCAAGTATATTCTCCAGGGGTTGGTATCCCTTTTTAGTGCGGCACCATGTAGGCGATACCAATTGCCATCGGTAATTTTGACACCCAGTTTCCTTCCCAGAGGAAGGTACCTGAGCTCTGACGATGCGAACTTGTTGTAGGAATTAAATTTTGCCAATAGCAAAATTAAATTACGTATTCTGGGAATGTGATAGAATTCTGAAAGAACTTTCAACTAAATACAAAAATACTACACGTTATGATATTGAACTGTACATCCATTTTTGTGAATATTGCCAGAAAAATAGAACAAGATAAATATATATAGAGAGAGTGAGATAATAGCAGGAATTAAAAAAGGGCACAGAACTTCCAAATAATTTCTAAAATTGAAGTAGAATTATCTTTTACTCTCTCGTAACCCCTTTGAAATGATTTACACAAAACCCATTTTTAGTGGATCTCTACTCAATAAAATAAACATGCTAGCCAAATTTCAGGTATAAATTTAATGAATCAAAATGGAATTTATTTATCAATAAGCTCTAGTAACCACCTTTGAGAGTCAATTCCTGTAAGCCTCGTTCAACAAACCTGTTCAATTCAACAACAGAGGCGTACATACCAAATTTCATTACTGAAGGTCTAGTTATTTGAAAAAGGGTAATTTTTATCAATATGCCACACAAAAGATTTCTTCTCCGCCATAGGAGTCAATTTTCGTAAAATCCTTTCTTAGTGAATTTCCAGTCAACAAATGTACAAACATTCAAATTGAATTTCATTATGGTAAGTAGTAAATAGACAAAGAATTTTTTTTTATAAATAAGTCCCAGCAAATCCTGCTCTCCCTCCCTCCAAAAGGAGTCAATTTCCGTAAAATCCATTCTCAGTGGATCTATATTTAACTAAACAAAACATGCCAACAAAATTTCAAGTCTGTTCATCTAAAAGTTCTAAAACGGTATATTTAATATCCCCTTAAGCCCTCGCGATGAATTATTGGATCGATTTTCAAGACACTTTTTATAGCGGATCTCTAAATGAAAGGAACAGGCCTACCAAATTTCTAGCATGTAGGTCTTATAATTTAAAAACGGAAATATTTATATATGATGACCCTTAAGCCCTCCGGGCTTAAGAGCAAAAGTGAACCCCTGGGGGTCCTTTTTTTTGTAAAAATCCTTGTGTAGCGAATTTCGTAAACGTAAAAGGTCTTTCAAATTTGCAGGTTCAGTAGTTCAAAAACGGGAATACTTATCTACAACACAGCTTAATCCCCCCCCCCAACGCCCCTAAGGATTCATTTTTTGCCAAACCCTCTTTTGTAGCGAACCTCTAATCCTTGAAAGAAACATGCCTACCAAGTTTAAAGTTTGTAGGTCTGATAGCTCAAAAACAGGAATATTTATTCCTAACACTCCTTAGGGGTATTGCCTCCTCTTAGGGGTCAATTTAACTGACTCAGAAATCTTTGTGGGCATGCATCCAACCATTTCCCAATGTTTCATCGCAATCAATGGGATGAGCAGTTTAAAAAGGCATGAGAGCTCACACACACACATTCATTTTTATTTATATAGATTTTGTTTTCTTTAATAAGAAAGAAAAATTTTGTTTGGTACAGCTTTTTAATTTTCCTTTACATATTTTGAATAATTTTTTTTTAATGGCAGTTTCATTATTTTGTCAGAGAATAACATTTGTACTTTTAGGCATGTAAGTCATTGATATAATATCCTTATCATAACCTTTTTCATACTTTGCCCAAATAGCTTTAGGCTTTCTATACAATGCCGGACATTTTTAGGCAAAGTGTGAAATATGAGATTTATTACATACTTTGCCTAGGCATTGTATAGAATGCCTAGGTATTCTGTAGAATGCCGGCATTTCATACTTTGCCGGTAACATATACAATAAATAAAAAATACTTATTTAATACATAATAAAACCAGTCATAAACACAAATTTAAAATCTTTTACAAAATTTAGTGTATAAAAACTTGCAGTGACATTTTTTGCAACAATTTACTATGAAAACTTTTAATTCCTTCAAGTTGCATTTCTTTTGCAAACATTTTTCTTTTGTATAGATAATTTCATATCAAAGAAATGTAAACATCTGTATAATGTATATGTGGTTCTAATGCACAGGATATGTGAAGTAGAGAATGTTATTGATTCTTTTAAAAATAACATACCTGATACAGCCTAGTGAAAGAATCAAGAAAATGTATTTGAACATCATATAACTGAATTTAGCCACTAGAAACCTTTATGTGTAACTCAAAAATAAAATAAACACATACTTTATAAAAAAATTTCGCCAGATTCCTTTGCTTTATTCATAAAAACAAAAGTTTCCAGCACATGTTATCTTAAGTTATTGGAATACTGTGTATAATTTGAATATTCATAAAATTTTATTACTAATCTATACCTTCTTTCCAAACACTACAGCTGGTTACAGGCCAAGGCTGTCTCAGTCAGCTTACACCATCCTGATCTATTCGATACTATATTCTACCGTCGGTTAACTCCTAAGTACTTCAACCACTTTTCCACTTAATCCACCCACCTTGTTCTCAATTTTCCTCTTTTTCTTTTCCCCTCTAGAGTTCGAAAAGTTATTTTCTTAACAGGATTTTCATCGCTATATTGAAATACACGCCCCAGCCACTTTATTTGGGAAGCCTTGATCATTTTGACTATCCAGATTTCATTTTGTCTAACTTCACAAAAAAATTTTCTTAAGATTTTTCTCTCAAAAGTCATCAGTTTCTCTTGGTCTTGTTTGTTAATTGTCCAGTATTCGCTGCCATATAAAACAATTGGTCTTTACTAGAATCTTGTATAACTGTATTTTTGTACTTAAGATTTAAACTGGTTTTGCAATCTATGATAACATCTGTTAGCCATCTTGATTCTATGTTTGATTTTAATTTTTATGTCATTACTATTATTTCCTGTTATATTTTAATGTACTTCAATCCAGAAAAGAAAAAAAAATGACTTTAAGTTGAATAATTTTATTCTTCATTAAAAATAAATTTTAAAGAAAGGAAACTATCCTGTAGAAATTAAAAACTAACATTTTTGAAGCTGCATCAGACACTAGACTAGACTAGACTAATGTAGAACACAAGAATATTCTATTTATATGTGTTGACACCTCGTGACAGAAGTAAAACAACATTTATGTAAATGAGTTTAAGCAAATGAGAAATAACATGTTTCATTGGTGATTTAAACAAATAAACCAGCTCATGTCCCCCCCTCGCCCCCCAGATAGCAAGCATGAGAATAAAAGTTATTAAACGTATTCAGTAAATAAATAATTAAATTTATCGGAAATCTTTAAAGAAAAAGTGTTAGAAGAATTTATTTCTAACAAAATTAAATTGATTTCCAACATTTACAATTGTGCCTAAGTCACTTATTCAAACTCCATTTATTTTCAAGTGGACCTAAACAATGTTAAACTAATGTTAACAATAAATCTATATCTAAGCAATATATGATATTTTTTTTAACATTACCTTATTTGAATTTTAATGATATCCTAGCTGAAGAGATGAGAAATCTTATTGCGCTAGGATGTTCCTCAATGGTTATAGTAATAAGATACTTTTAACATAGTAAGCTACATTAATTTATAATTTAATAATACTACACTTAAAAATATTTGTATTTATTATAAATTTGTATTGGTATGTACTAATTTAAAATTTCATCAATTTTATTCATCTTAATATGAATTTTAAAATTGCATTTCAACAATTTAGTAAAATTACTCTTGTAACGAATTCAAAATTATTAGGAAGGCACTAGACAACTTTTTTATGTGTCATCTGGCAGCATATTTTTAAGATTTTCATACTGTAGCATGAGAGGAATCAAATACTAATTAGAATAAATATGAAATATATTCAATTGTTATATCCACTGTGTGATATCTCTAGGAAAACAACTACTCTACTGACCGTTTAGATTCCAAAGTGAAATTTGCTCGAATTTTTTAACTTTTACTTTGTTTGAAATTCAGGGATATTAAGATTTCTGAAGAATCACTGTGTATAAATATACATATGCATAGGTATATAGCCTTAAATGAAAATTTATTTTTTAAATAGTTTCAACATTGTATTTTTTTCCAATAAAACCAGGGGGGGGGGGAACCAACAACTGTTAATTAAGTAATAAAATGATAGGTATACCTGTTAGCAAAATACCATCTAAGTTTCCTGTTTCAGTCATCTGTGTTTTTAAACCATCTAAGAAATCTGCAAGCTATTATAAAATTAATATATATGGCAATTAAAATATGTAATAGATAAAGATATTAAAAACAAATCAGCTAAGAGATAACATTTGAGAAGCAAAATAGAGATATTAATACATAGGAAAAAGCACAAATTCCTATGAAAACTCAATAAGAAACAAATTCTAAAATTGAATGAGTAAGTTCAATTAATTCATTTAGAGCATTCATAATAAATATAAATTATTTAAGCATTTCAAAATATTTCATTATTGAATTTTTCATTTTTAAATGAAAGTTCCACAAATTATACACTTATTTAGAGAAATTGTAAATTTTATATACATTAAAGTACTTACCTTTCGATCATTTAAATATAAGCATGCAAAAGCCATGCGATCTTGAACTGCAATCTGTGGCTCACTCTGGGGAAAAAAATTTATTCTATAAATAATCACTTGAAAAGCACATATATTTTCTGTATGCAAAATGACATTAAAAATCCAACACAATTAATGTGACTTAACTGAAATCATGCATCCAGGAAATAAACTGAAAACTAAAATATTTTGAATTCATTTGATTTTTTCAAAGCAATTAAAATTATATTGTACAAAAAATTTTCATTAAAATGGGCACAGTAAAAGGCTGAAACAAAACAAATTTTGATAGTTTTCAGTTAGATAGGCAAAATATCATCAATTTCAAATATTTCCCAAAAATGTCCTTGTAGTTTTTAGTAATAATTCAATAAATAGCTTTTATTTGTGAATATTTTGGATGCCTTAGCCAAAAGAATACCTTTGATGATAATTGCGGCCAGTTAACTAAAAGGAAAGTATCTGAATTTGGCCATTAATTTTGAATGTTATTACCCTTTAATGTAAGGTGACCAGATTTGAACACTGGTAAAGCAAAACATCATTGACTGGGGGGGGGGGGGGGTCTAGTTTAAAAATTTGGTTCATATGGAGCAGCAAAATTTTCATGGAGTGCAAAAATAGTATTGTGCTATTATTTTTGTTTTTTTAAATTTCAACAAAAGTACAATTTAAAAGACAACACTTAATTGTGATTTTTCTGATGTCCACACTTCACTTACCATAAAAGAAAATGCGTTCAATAACAGCATTAGTTCCTGGTAAAGACAATGCATATATTCCACAATTTTTAGTACATTATTGTATAGAATATGGTTTGTTTTAAAGTCATGAAATATTTCTAACCATTTTTAATAATGATACCTCATTAAAAAGATAATTTTCCAAAATATAACAGTATGGGAAATTTTGAGTAACATGAATAAATCATTTTTTCACATTATTGCAATTAAGTTCTTGTTTTAATGCGACCCAATGAAAATATTCTATATTATTGCAATGTGCCATCCACTTTTCTAAATACTCTATACATTTAACATTATGTGCACTTCTTGGAGATTGACATTTTGACTAGTTTACCTATACCAAATTTTCGTATAAAAAGACTGCTACATTACTTTAAGCATTATACGGAGAACTATGGTTGCTATGAAAAAAGTTGCTCTGTGCATAAGCCAGAATATTGTTGAATAAAAAAATCTCAAAGTTATACTTTTTGCACATAGCAGATATTGGTTTGACAACAATGAGATATCCTGGCAAAATAGCCATATGGCTGCTGAAACCTGTATATATCCTTCATGTTTTTCTATCGTTCCCTAACTTAAGCATTCTTTCCAAAAATTGGGAACTTTTTAAAATGCTGTGGGACAAATTGTTAAAAAATGCTCAAAAATCTTGCCAAAAGTGGGATGTCCGGTCACTTTAATGTATCAGTTATAAAAAAGTAGTGACATTTAGGGGTTAAAATATAGATGTTGTGCATATTACATTATTTTAGATGTTAATGCAGAAATATAAAAATCTGATAAAATGAAAATTCCTTAAAGAATTAAAACTATTAACGATATTTATATTTCTGATTATCTTACAACACTTTTCTAAATTTGTAAATTTACCAATATTTCTTCATAATTATCTTCTTCAGCTGTTAAGAAAGCAAACATGGCACGCAAATAGGGATCCACCAAATGAGATTTCAACGAACTGCTAACTTCTCGCCAGAGAGCAGTTTTTTCTTGGGTATAACCAGCAAGACCCATGGCTACAGCATTTAAATCAGCCAAACCTATAAGGAATTTTAGATAAGATGTTTTAAAATATTAAGGAGTCATAGGACGATTTACACAAAAAATTTTTAATTTAAGGATTTTCAAAAATGTTTTTGGTTGCCTCCTATGTGTGTATACTATTGTATGGAACAAAACTGATTCTAAAGTTCTGTGGACTGCATCTACCAGAAGCCGTGTGTTGGTGGAAAGTAATTCAGTAATCAGTCAGTAAATTGAAGTAACTAACTTTATTCAGAACTGCTGAGCAAGCAAGCACATGTGCTTCACTCTTTTTATATACAGAACATAGTAACATCACACAACCTTTTCACAGTTACAAAAACGTGGTGCCATGCAGCCACTCATTCACAAAAATCATTTTTATTCACAACAACTATATAAACCAGATTTTGTGCTTAAAATTTCATAAAAAGCTAGTCATTAGTTTTTTAAGGGAAAAAAAAAAAATTTTTGAAGTGGTTTTAAAATGCTACTCCTCCTACAAAAATTTACATACACACATGAAATTTGATTTACAAATATGTCAAACTATGTATGACAAAAGTTGGTATGAGTTTCATGATAACATGATTGGTATTCATACAATACTTCTTTTTATGAATGCTTATTAAAAATTCCCTAAAAAAATGTAAATTCTGAGATCAATTATTTTTTTTAAAAAAAAAAATTAGTATTGCTTTGATTTAAAAATGCATAACAACTTTTGTTGCATATACTGTTAGCAATAGGTAAAAAATATTTAAAAACAGGCACAATAGAAAAAAAGCCTTAGCATTTTAAATGAAGACAAACTAGTTATTTTATTTTTCAGAGATAAGTAAGTTTAAAGTTTTGATATGCTATAGGGATGTGAATAAAAACGAACATAAAAGCTATCCAGCGTTTTTTAAGTTTAGAGCTTTCACATTTTGTGAGGTTATAGAAAAGTATATAAAGAAAAATTTAGGCTAAAAAAATTAGATTTGATTTTTTGACCGATTTTTGTCAATTGAATCGTATTGTGTCTCCTTAATACATAATACATTTATAAATATTAAGAATATCGGTGATTATTAAGTTACCTCAAGACATAAAAGAACAATGTATGATCAGAAATAGAAAAAAAAAAAGAATAACAAACAATCCTTAAGAACAGATGCAGATTAAGGTAGTTAGAGGTCCCTACCTGCAAAAGTTTGAGGCCATGCGCACAAGAATCGAAGAGCTAAAGTGATGAAAAGATTGGCTGATTTTGAATTATCAAAATAAAATGTATTACTAATGATAAACCTCAATTTCTAAAGAAAAATTTTGACAGCATTTAAAAAATTTTAAAACTTACTAAAGTATTTACAATTTTTCAACATTTTTTTTTTTTTGGTAAATTTATGAATTATTTTTGTTGTACCTATTTTGTCCAAAACATCTTATTTCAATATAGTATAGCCATTTTGTCTTCTCTGTCCATTAGTATTTCTTAAAGGATTTTTAACATGCTTTAAGACTAAAAGGATCTCTCACCTGATGCATTCAATATCAGTATTGTTTAAAATACAGTTGGACCTCCTTATAATGAGCATCTATTTTTGCTGTAAGCAAGAACATTTTACTATTTTCTTTGTAAAATATCCTCTAAATAGCGAAGTGTATTTTCTATTTAACGAACTTTTTCTCTTGTGATTCGATTTTTTTTCTCTCCTTATTTTTAAAATATTTCGACATTTTCAAATTATCTATTTTAGCACACTTTATGGTGTTCAATGGCCTTGAACTGGTTTCTCTGGGTTTCTAACTCACATAGCGCAGTAAAATTGCTGTAATTTTTCAAACAAAAAACTCAAATAAAATTAACAGATATTACCAGTAACCAAATTTAAGGAAGCATCTGGTAGTGTAGGCTTACAATTCCTGGTTATAGAATAATGTATGTTTAAAAGTAGAAAATCTCATTAAAAAGTTCATTACTTTTAATATAAAATTAAAAATACAGTGTAACGGACAATATCCTCCCCCCCCCCTCCATTCAGAAGATCAACTGTTATTTTTAAAAGTATAGTTTTCGGAAGAACCTTGGATCAATCAATCAATTTGATTAGAAATCACAACTTTTATGTAACCATTATCACCTTATAGTAAAATTGCTAATAACTATCAAATTAGCAATTGACATAGCATGATTGACCAAAACACCAATTTCTGATACATAAGAATTCAATTAAAAATAATTCAAGCAATTCCAGAAATTTGATTCTTTATTAAAACTTTGTTATTGTAATTTGCAATAAGCTATAAAATATTTTCAGAAATGTTCAGAAAAGGAATTTGGGAAATTGATTATTTGGATGGTCTCACAATATATGTACCATAAAATCCAGCATAAACCATGCATTTTTAACACAAAAAATAAGGTCAAAATTTATACGCGGGCATTATATGCTAGGTATAAAAATAATAGCTTAAACAAATTAGCATAAAAATTATTTTACATGGATTGGAATACTGTTTATTTAACCCCTTGCCTCTCGCTCCCATCAAATTCACGGGGTGAAATTTCCCTCTCTATTCCTTGTGCCTGTGATATTTCCGGGCTCGAGTGTTGAAAAGTAACTTACCATAAAAGCATGAAACAATTTATTTCTTAAGCCAGAATATTGTTTTTTTTTCTTTATCTATACACCAGATGGCAGCACCAGATTATTTTTAACGTGTTTAGCGAAAATTATTTTTTTTTTAATTAAATGTTAGCACAACAAAAGTATTAGCTGTAAAAATTCTGGAAAAAAAACTGATAAAAAAATAAATATATTTTTTAATATTGTACACATTATACAGTTAGACAGGAAGTAAATACGATTGCACTTTTAGTACTTTTTTGTCACTGACTACAATAAAAATATTGGAGCCGTCGACATTGTAGACCAATTTATTGGAGATTACACTATTGCTCGAAAACGAGGTAAGAAGTACTATAAGAAAATATTTTTTTATTTGTTAGATAAAACTATTTTGAACTAGTACCTTATTTTATGCAAGAGTGTAATAAAATTCATTTAATGTTTAAAACACATGTTTTTAAAATTTTTCCTCATTGTTTGAAAGCCAACATTCAGTGATTATAACCCTAAATGTTTGTTTTTCTTAAAAAACTAAATTTCGTATTTCAAGCTAAAAATTAATCCAAAAATTAAAAATGAATACATATATTGAACAAATACTTAGTTTTACATAATTTTCTTGAATAAAAAAAATAGGCACTTTTAGGACTGTTTTCTTGAAAATAATCTGATCATTAAGGCGTTAAAAGAAATGACAAATCTAATGAACTTAATAGGAGTTGTAGTTCTAGACGCACTTCCCCGCCACAGGTTCAGGGTTCAAACCCTGGCTAAGCAAGGTCGAACTCAGCATTTCATCCCTTAAATAGGGGCCAATAAATGGGTGCCAAACTTGCTAGGGAACTAAACACAGGGGATTTCACATCAGTCAGACCACCTGACAGGAACTGAGATGGGCTTAGTAGGACTTTGCCTTCTATGGGCTGTTGCACCACTAAGTTTAGTTTAGTTCTAGAAATATGCTATTTTTTCCAAATTCTGGGATAATACCTTGAATAAATGACTTCAAAACATAATAGTATTGCACACGTATACATTACAGGTTCTTTCCTAAAAAACAAGATATACATTATTCAGCGAATATACCTAAAAATTTTTAAAATGCTGCTTAAAATATAGATGAGTGTTACACATTAGATTTTTCGGTATATATTTTTGTCAAACATATTCTAAAATATTCTTTCAAACAATAATGAAACCAGGTAATATCTGACACATAAAAATAATTTTGTCAACTTACAAAAAGAAAATAACTAGAAAATAGCAAAAAGATTTTTAATCAGACAAATCACATCATTAAGAAATGGAAAGAAAGAAACATTTACTTTTCATTCTGAAAATTAATTGGGGGAAAAAAATGTACATTGTTTATATTTATACATTTATTGCTTATTGCTAATTTTTAACACATTTACTGCATACTATAAAGAAAAATTAAAACTAGAATAATTTTTTTTTCTTTTAGAAATATAAATCAATTTTAAACTTCTATTAATATTAGATACAATTTTAAAAAATTTGCTTTTTTTTTTACTACATACTATAAAGGAAAATAAAAACTGTTTTCTGGAATAAAATATTTTTCTTAAAAAATATAAGTCAATATTTTAAATTCCTATTAATATTTTAAATACACTTAAAAAAAAATTTCTTTTTTTTTTAAAGAAGTCAATATAAACGTTTGAACTTCAGTGAAAGCTTAGAGCAAAAACTAAAGAATTTATTTATTTTGGTTGATGTTTGCATAAATTGCTCAACTTAAATTTTGCTTGAATTGTAATGTTTCAACAACAAATTTAAAAAAAAAAAAAAAAAAAAAAAAACAAGTTTAAAAGGAATTAAGAAATATATGTAACTTAGGAAATAAGAGTTTTTATCCAGAAAATCAAATATTTTTCTGATAATTGTTTTGAATTAAAATTTGAGGTTACTAAAGTTACAACTAAATTGACTTGAAAAAAGACATTTATATAATTAAAATTAAAACAAAAACCATGATAGATATAAACTGTGTGATGGGGGGGGGGGAATCCCAACACCAAGAAAAAATTATTGTAGCCTAATGAAATTTGACAATGCATTTGTCTAGTTAATTGATTAAAGTTTCAAGACCACAGGTTAATAAAAGTGGGAAAAGAGATGTTTCAAATGTGAAATGATGGTTTATTAATAATCATTAGAACCACCAAAATTTTGAATGCAATATGTCATACTGGTACTGGAGTATCTGTCCAAGCAAACCAAGACAACACTATAGAGCAGTGATAGTTAACCTGGTCCGTATCGCCCACTTGTGGGCGTTAGCCCCTTTTTTGGTGGGCGCTACGAAAATTCTGATTTTGTATTTTTTGAAATTTATTTTCCTAGATTTTTCCTTAATTTTTTTTATTACTATTTTTACCAACACTTTGCATACTTTGTGGCGTTAATTTCTTCTCTTTTTTTTATTGCGAGCAGTAACAAGTATGTATTCAAATAAACAAAACCAAAATTCGTTACTCGGGCAACCAAACAGACAAAAAACTCAACATATTCTTTTTTTTTACATGTATTCAAATAAGACCAACTCCTGTTACTCAGTCAAACAAACAGGCAAAAAACTAAATATTATGCACTTCAATCAACCACTGCAAGTTGTTCAGTCAATCATTGCAAGTGTCGAAGGGCTGAATCAAATAAATTTAAAAAAAAAAATAAACCTTGTGAAAAATGTCTCAAAAAAAAAATATGTCCGTGGATATTCTAAAGAATATTTGAATATGGGTTTTATAGAAGCACCACATAAACAGCTTCCTATGTGTCTTTTATGCCAGAAATCTTTTTCCAATGAAGCAATGAAACCAAGTCGGTGAGTGAGAGTGAGAGAGAGAATATTAACGTCGCACTGATTAGCAACACGAGGGCTTTTGGCGACGGTCCGTGTAATTTTGAACCATGGTCAAGTGACGCAGACGACACCTGAGCTGGCACCCCCCTCTCCTAACTATCACGCCACACCAACGGGAGGATGTTTGAGCTCTCGACAGATTTAACGTGCATCGCTCCCCTACACGGCGGATCTTTAGTGGTACTAGGATCGAGCCCATGACATGCTAGCCATGATCCGATGCCTAGACCACTCGGCCACCGCGGCCGCTGAAACGAAGTCGGATAAGAGATCATCTTACTACAAAACATCCTGAATATGAAAATTGTTGTATGTCATGGTTAAATTATAAGCACAGTTTGACAAGTTGTCAATTACTTACATGACATCCCAATGTTGTCAGCAGTCCAGGAATATAGTATTACTTGAACGGCAAGCGATGTGGGCGTTTCAAATGTGCCGCCATTAAAGAAATGTAAACAAACCCGTGAGAACGAGGTAAAAATTGAGTGGAGTTGAGAAACAGCTTTTGCTGATGGCAGCTGTTCATTGGAGATCCGATCGTCGCTTGTGACGTCACGATGCTATCTGGCCAATCAGGAGTTTCTCAATAGTTTACATCGCTTGTCGTGGAAGTGATGCAATATGTTAATTATATTAGTGTATAAATATAGATCGCTACTGCTGTGATATTGGTAGCAGTTGAGTGTTTTCTCAGCGAGCAGCTGACTCTCTGCTGCACTCATGTCTTTGAGCAAGGTGCTCAGTTAAAATGTTTTTTTAACTTTTTCATTGTAAAAATGTCACTGTAAATTTCATCTTTTAAATCATCTTCAATAAATGTGATTGTTCTCGAAATTCTTGTCTTTGATAAAAGTCCTCCACACCCGTTATTCAATTTTTAGATCCACTGTTAATAACCCTGCTCATTAGTTAATTTTCACACTTTAAAATTGGAAGTGTAGAACTTAAGATAGAACGACAAAAATAAACCGAATGAATATTTTCAAGAACTGCGCAGAAAATTTATAAATCGTCCTACAATGAAGTCGCTAATTGAGAAGCAATGTTCTAAAAATAAAAACGGATTATTAGCGTCTTATCACATGGCAAAATTAATCGCAAAAACTGGAAAAAATTATGGAATTGGAGAATCATTGATAATACCGTGTATTAAAGAATTTATAGGTACGGTAATGCACCAGGAAACGGATATTTTAAAAACATTGCCGCTTAGTGATACCACAGTTAAAAAAAGAATTGAGGAAATGGCAAATGATGTCGAAAAAAAACTCGTAACAATTTTTAAAAAAACTTCATTTTCCATACAACTGGACGAGTCTACTATTGTGGACAATAATGCTTTATTGATGGTTTATGTGCGATACGCAGATGAAAATAATGAACTGCAAGAAGAAATGTTATATGCAGTGAATCTAATTACAGATACAACAGGATTATCCATATTTAATACTGTGAAAACATATTTTGAAAAGAACAGTATACCGTTGAACAATATAATTGCATGCGCTACTGATGGAGCACCATCGATGATTGGATGTTACCGTGGATTTACTGCACACCTAAAAAAAGTAGTACCAAATGTTTTATGTATTCATTGCGTAATACACCGACAACATCTTGTAGCGAAGTCTTTAAGTGCAAGTTTGCACTCCTCATTAAATTTAATTATAAAAATTGTAAACAAGATTAAATGTAATGCTAAAAATGATAGAATATTTCGACAGATGTGCCAAAATAATGATGAACAATTCATTCGATTACTTTTACACACGGAAGTCCGGTGGCTTTCAAAAGGTGTGTGCCTAACACGTTTTGAGGAAAATGACGAAATTGATTTATGTCACGAATTGAAAATCGTGAGGAATGATGCTTTTTATCTGGCAGATATTTTTAAACGATTTGAAGATGTTAATTTGCAGCTTCAAGGCGCATTTAAAACACTTATTTGTTGCAAAAACACTGTATCGTTGTTTATAGAAAAACTGCATATTTTTCGTCGTAACCTTTTGAAAAAAGAATTTCATCAATTTCCAAATTTGTTCTCTATCAAAGAAGATATAACACCAGAAGAAATCGAAAGGTTTAGTGATCATATTAAACAACTTGCATTAGATATGAAAGTCAGATTTAACGACATTTTAAATTTGAAAATTTCTAATTGGATGTTAAATCCTTTTACTGTGGATGTAAATGAGGTTGATATTGTTTTCCAAGAGGAAATTTTAGAACTAAAATACGACGAAGAAAGCAAAAATTCGTTCAATAAGCATGGAATTGCTAAACTTTGGCAAAATAAAAAAATGCCCAAGTTATACCCGAAAATGTGGGAAAACATGAAAAATATATTAATTCCATTTCCAACATCATATTTGGTAGAATCCGGTTTTAGTGCCGTTAATAATATTATGAGTAAACAAAGAAATAGACTGAACATTACAGAACAGGGAGATCTTCGGTTATTTTTAACAAAAATTGAACCAGATATCAATGAAATAATTTCGAAGCATCAAGCTCAAGATTCTCATTGATTGCATAACTTTTTTAATTTTCGTTTTTATGAATTTTCTTTTTTGTTTTTTGTTCATTTCAAAATAAAATATGAATTTTGTGAAAAATAACATTTTTTAAAATCTTTTTCTTTAAATAAATAAATATATTATTGCTGGGCAAAAATGAAATTTTGCCTGATAAAATTGCCAAAAGTGGGCGGCAGACCAGAAAAGGTTAACTATCTCTGCTATAGAGCATGCCAACCTGTTGAAAAACACCTATTTGAATAATGTTCATAAATGCATTCATACGAAATTGTTCCTTAGACCATAACTGTAGGTGCAGGCCCAGTGTGTCTGGGTCGCAGAAAGTTTGTTTGTAGGTGCTGATTTGACCTTCTTATCAATATGCAGCCATCACTGCACCAAGACAGAAACAGCTTTGATCGGAGAACACAACACATAGTCACTACGTTCTCCAATGAGTCCTAGCATGACATCACTGAAGTTGCAAATGTCAGTGATTTGGAGATAATGGTATGAAGATGGCCTCTAGTTCCAAACTGTTCCTCAAACAGTTGATTCATTACAGTTCAATGTGTCACTTTGGAGCCAACAAAAGCTATACTTTCTGCTGTACATGCACTACAATGCTCCTCAACTTGCGGCAAATAGGGCAGTCTTCTCCGTCAGTGGTGACCCATACATGGTTGGAGCCCGGTTTTCTTGAGATTGCGCCTTCCAGGGACTACTGCTGCCAACAATAATGCACAGTGGATACATTCCTACCAAGTTTTTCTATAATATTGTAAAAAGAACATCCACCTTTTAGCACTTTTATATGACCCCATTCAAACTCAGCGAGCTGTTGATGTTAGAGGCATTCATGATTTTAGTCACGAATGCCTCTAACTGCCTTGAATCTCAACAATAAATAATGCTTGTGAAATTTGTACTGCATATTTAAACACATATCATTTGCATGCAGAAAGTGGCATTACTAGAGCCACACACTAATGTGCCTAACATGAAATTTAAATTGATACTCTTTCATATGTATAAACATGCCTATTAATTTTTTTTAATCTACCATAACTCTTTCTTGGTGTTGAGAATTTTATTTCCATCAATGTACAAAGTAAAATTTAATTACAGCTTTAAATGAAATTGTACCTCTGTAACTCCTAGATAAGGCCCCTTTACTAAGAATCTTTATGGCTTTCCTTAATTCTAAATTAAATACAGCAATTGTAGCTGCTCTAGAATACTGTCCATCAATTTCTAACCTGAAAATAAAAATTTTATGAGGTATATTTAGAATTCTATGAACATAAAAGAAAATTTTTAAGGTACAATAATCAGCATTTATGGAGTCGTTTTCAAAATTCGAAATAAAGTCAACTAATCTTACTGAATAATTTGCTTTTTTATAAAATTCAACAGAAGATGCAAGAAGAAAAACAAAAAGTTCCAGAATACCTTTTCCTTTAATTTCAGAAATAAGAATACTTTTGTTGTTCAACAATATAACATGCAATAAATGCACAATAAGATTTTTTCATAAGATAAACAGAAATGTAAAGAATACAGTTTTACTATTTCAATAATGTTTTCAGAACTACTCCATGTTATATATGTAGCACACATTCTCATTTTGATTTCAAAAATACTTATAACAATGCAAGTTTAAAAAACATCTTGCTCTAAAATAAGACAGATGTGTTAGAAATTGGAACTTACATCATATTTATTTTTAAAATCATTATCTAAATTAAAAGAAAAATATTAGATAAATTTTTGTTCTTTACACTGTTTAAGAATAAAACTAAAATTGTACACATTATAAAGCTACTTAAATTAAAATAAATCAAAAGTAAAGTGTTCTCCAATTTTACACAACATATTACCAAGACAATAGTATACAACAGAGTTCCATTTAACTTGTCAACACAGTCTATAATTTCTCTATAGTAAATTTGTAATATGTGAGACATCTCAAAAAGTCATTTTTTTCTTTCACACTTAGCAATTTAAAAGCTTTTAAAAAATTCTCAACATTTGGTAATAAATTAGAATTTTACAAAAAAAAAAAAGTAATTACATTAAATAGAAATCACATAACAATAATCATAATCTTTCTATTTTACATCAACAAATATATACAGAATGCTTTGCTATCAAATAAATTTAAGCAATAATTTTTTTTAAAAAAAATGATGGGAAAATACAAATTACCTCTCCAGGAACTTTGAAAATGAATTGGAATCAAAATCAGCTCCCCAACCGCATAATTGTAAAGCTCGTTCTCTATCACATAGGAAAACATGAAATCCACGAAATGAAATTTAAAACAGTACACTTAATGAGAATTAATATAGAGCTATAAAAGTATTAAAAATGAATTTTCAATGCACTAAATAATATATCTAACAAATGACAATATAGATAAAAATGTATAATTGTTTATGAATGTTTTTTCAAAGATTTTCAAGTCTCATTTAAACTGAAAAAATCTTTAATGAAAAATTTGAGTCATAGTAAATTTTAAGTTGTTTTGAAACTGCTAATTACAAATAGAAGAAGGGTTCAATTAGGGCCGTGGGTAGACTAGTGGTTAGAGCATCGGACTCCAGACCAGAAGGACCGGTTCGATGCCCGACGCCACCAAATACTCGCCGAGTACAAATGGAGAATGTGCTCGTTAAATCAATGGGTCCGAATGGTGTCGCCATCTATCGTGTTGTGTGAGCAAAATCGTACTGTCACCTTCTTGGGGGCTCAAAGCTTAGGCTAATGGCAGGCGTAAAATTCAAGCCCTTAGCCGCGATGAATTTCGTGGACTTTTATCTGATGTTACTGTCGATCAGGTGGCATAAGCAACAACAACAACAGGGTTCAATTATATATTTCTCTTATATATATATATTAAGATAAAAATATGTGTTTATAAGAGAAAGGAAATATTTCACAAAAAAATACAGAAATATTTACATTCTTTTCATCCAGAGAAGTTTTTTAGCAGAGGTTAATTCAAAGTAAAAAAATAATAATAAGGTACATAAAAAAGGCTTGCTTAATGTTTAAATATAGATAGTTATTAAAAAAGAAGGAATTTTTTTACAATAACCATACATTACAATTTCAAACAAGAACTGTTCAATTCAGATATCACAAATGTAAATCCATTTGAACACATTTTGAATACACGAGTTCAATTCCCCAAATACTGTAGTTTATGTAAAATGGGAAATATAAGGCATTTTCAAAAAGCAAAGATATACAATACCTAACATTCATTCAAAACTTGTATAATTAATAAAATGTCCTTTACAAATTACTTACTGATATATGACTTATTTTCCTAAGTAATACTTGTCTAAGCTTTTACATATATCATATTCATAAAGCTTTGCCCTTTGTTATTAAAATCACATTGCAAGTTCATTTTTGATCTTCTCATAATCCAAAATTATGACAAAACCATCTCCTCATATGGATGGGTTTTTTTTTTCTGCAAAATGTTTTTTCTTGCACATAAATTGATTCTCAGTTCTCTGAAAAACAGCATCAGATATCCCAAGATGACCTACCTTTCTATGTTGATCAAGTACATCAATCGTATCACCAGAGAAATCATGATACCATTTCATTACATTTTGTTGAATCATAATTTTCCTGTAGATAGAAACAATTTCTTTGTGAATATTTAATGTTAGCTAACCCTCTTGCATTGAAAAAACAAATGATGGCGATTCTGAATTTCACATTTAGTGGGATTTTAAATCAGATTAGCCATTGTAGATATTCGATTTGAATCAGATTTAGCACAGGAATAGCAAATGAGCATGACAGGAAAGGGAAAATTTCAAAGTTATAAGCCCCACTGTTACCAACATATTCACCAAAATGTTTCCTTTTCACCTAAATGTATTCTTGGGAATACCTCGTATTTGGGAAATAAAAAGCTAAAACAATGGCAAGGTTTCTACTAAGATAAAGGAATTGTTAAAAAAATATTTTTCTGCTACATTGTACTTTAGATTGTGCAGCTTTTATTACTTTTAAATTTTGAAATAAATTAAAATTTTTAGTCAATTGCAAATTAGATCAGGAGGTTTTGCTTACTTTGAAAAGTATATTAATGGTCTCACTAGCATTTTGAATTTTATGCATTTAATAGATTTTCATTAAATTGCCCATTCAAGAGCAATTCCATCTAATCAATCTGGTAAGAAAGAACAATACAAATCCTCAAATTAAAATAAAACTTTAAAATAGTAAACTACAGATTAAGTGCAATAATAAACACAATATATTAAGACAAAACTAAATGAAATAAAAAAAGTACCTTTCTTCACTAGTATACTTTATTATTTTGCACTCTGTTGAGTTAATGCCAACCCATGTAACTCGTCTGGGTTCACTCTGACTCAGAGTGGATGTTCCATTTTCTCCACAAATAACAGAATGAACTCCTTCATACTTTGGATGATGACGATGGTGAGAGCGTCGTTTTGTGTCACTTTCAACAGCCTTTACTAGTAAGATTATTCAGGAAAATTTTTTTACACATAAAAAGTGTTTGTAAAAAGTTTATTTTACCTTGCATTTACAAAAAAAAAAGGCCTTTTTTTTTCAGTGCAAATAAAATTCAGAATTATATTTCATTAAAAAAAATGACTGCAATTCCCTAAACTATATGTGTATGTTAACTATTACAAAATTAGAATCAAAATGGATAAGGACAATTAATTGTATATTGCAAATGGAATTTTATTATTTTTTTTAAAATAAATTATAATTTTAAAAAACTAAAGAGCATGCTTTTATACTGAATTGAACTAAAAAGTAAAAAAATAATTCTTAATATAAGAATAAAATGATGAACAAAAAAATTAATGTCATTGGGGTAAAAGCGCGTGGGGTGTTCTATAAATATATCAATTGTTATTAGTTTATAACTCCTTCCAATTCCGAAATTGCGCCCCGCGCTTTTACCCCAATGACATTAATTTTCTCGTTCATAATTTTACTCTTATATTAAGAATTATTTTTTTACTTTTTAGTTCAATTCAGTATAAAAGCGTGTTCTTTAGTTTTTTAAAATTATAATTTATTTTTCATTTTTTAGTTTGATCTACAATAAAAGCGTTTTTTTTTTAGTTTTTTAAACTGTCATTTATTGATTGTTGAATTTATCCTTGAGTTTGATATTTAGAGCCAGAATTACGTGGCTGCTGGAATAAGTCTTGCTCTTCAATGGATTTTAATTAAAGGGCCTGAAGTGTATTTATTCTCTCTGTTTATGGGGCCTTGGATGAGTTCCGTATCATTATATTAGATTCCATCTCAAAAGAACAGGTCAAACAAATAAAATGTGTGGTAAGAAGAAAAAAAGTTTGAATTAAAAAAAATTTTAATGTACCATGTTTTTATAACGGACTAAAAAGTATAAAATTCCTCTTTTTCGTTTTTTTTCCCTTCTTTTTCACATTTTTATGCATTGTCATCCACTTCTGAGATATGGTCCAAATTTCAAGACTTTAGCTCATCGGAAAATCACTCAGTTTAAAATCAATTACAAAATTCCACCTGGACAGACATTAAAGAGAGTTTATAAAAACATATTAATATTAAGTGTCAATCGTATTCTCACATTTTAAACGTATTGCTATAATGTTAATTCATATCATCACTTCTAAACGTATAAAATAAAAAATATTTAGAAGTTAGAACATAAATTATTTTTTTCACATCACGAGCCTTTTTTTTAAATTTTAATTTTCAGAAAAATGTTTATAATGGAAATGTTAATGTAAGAAGTTGATAACATACACCCACCCTCCACTTTCTCACATACAGAACACTTTTTTGTTTGTTTGTTTTATTTTTATAAACCACAAGTGTATTTTATACTGCATATAATTAGCTTTAAATTCAAAACACTCGCTTCTGGGTTACACCTTTTTCTTTTAGTCGCTAATTCCGGAATTAGTCGCCAAATCTGGAAATGGTATATGAAATTAGTCGCCAAATCTGAAAATGGTATATCGAATTAGTTGCCAAATCTGAAAATGGTATATCGAATTAGTCGCCAAATCTGAAAATTGTATGTGCAATAAGTAGCCAAATCTGGAAGAGGTATATGGAATTGTCGCCAAATCTGATTATCGTGATTCCTGACGATCCTGATGAGGACAATGGAACAAAAATGTGAAATTATTGTATTTTCATCGGTCCTTGACAAGTGTGCAAAATTTCGAATTAATCTGACCTTTTTAAGTGGGTGGAAATCGAGTTCCAAGATTCCGGTACATGCAAGTGAAACTTATAAAAGCGTGTTAAAAAAGAGCTAATTTTAATTTTACTACAGAAATAATTCCATATTTTAACAACTATTTAAGTATCTTCAGTTACTTTATGTTATGAATTTTTCAAATGATCTGAACAAAATATACATATTTAAATAGTAACTTAATTTAAAAAATAACTCTTAGCTTGCATTGCATTATCTAAATTTGTCCCTGATTAAACCAACAACTTTTTTTTATTTGAGGAAATATTTGCCAGTTGTAACTTATTCAATAAAATATTTTCAATAATACAAAATTCAATCATAACAAAACTAAATACAAAGTTTTAAATGAATTGCAAGTAATATTTTAAGAAACGAAATATAAACTACTTAACCTAAATTATTACATTCTATTTGAAAAATATTAATTAAGAATTAATTTTTGTAAACTATGAAATAGCTCTCTTTCATATTTCACTAGATTTTAATATTTCTAAGTTTTTATTGTTCTTATATCGAATCATTTGTTAGTGAAACAAATTTTGAGTTTTATATGTGATATTTTATAAAATAATATAAATTCTCTCTTCAAGTAACATTAAATGCAAGAGGTGGAAATAAATTGAATGTTTGATACTAAGCATATTACATAAAAACACATAGTGGGCAATTACAACAGAAATTAGTTTCATTCATTTGCTCTATTTTGAAGGATCTTTCCAAGTTTTTTTTTAAAGAGAAACACATCATTTTCATTAATGAACAAAATACCAATTGGCTGGGAATAATTTATGTACTGTGTACTGCTTTTTTTGATTTTTTACTCTTATGAAAGCAAACTTGTTTCAAACATTTTACAGTCAAAAGAAACATTTTTTACAATTTTTATGATTTCCTCATAGGAAAAATATTCTAACATTACTATACTTTCAGGTTTTTTTATTACATAGAAATCTACATACTTTAAACTATCTCTTTCTATTTAAATGTTATTTTTTCCTGGAAAAAATATATTCCAAATTTTGATTCCTATTGTAAAACTAAATGAATATTTAACTCATTAAAAAGAAAAATATGTGTACTCATAGAATTTTACTTAACTTAAAGGTTAGATGACACAAACAAAAATCAAACTAGTGTTAAAACAGTACAAAAGGAACAGAAAGAATTAGTCTTAAACAAAATAAAGATTTCCCTCCCCCCTCTCAATGATGGGAGAACTAGCTTTCAAGGCTTGGTAAAGAAGGAGGTGGTTCACAGTGTCACTGCAGCAGAGGGGGCGAGTAGAGTGCTATGGATGATCCCAAGTCAGGTGAGCATAAAGGCAATGCATGGTCATCAATTGGAAAGCAGCCATTGCAGGATTCCTGGGAATAATCTGAGGGTTTGGGAATGGCATCACAATGGGACTTAGTCCTTGAGTTACGGATATACATAAATCCCTTATGGACAAATTAATCTTTGAAGCAGAACTATGACAGACCTCCATAAAAGGTGCTTGACAGAACTTTTTTTTCTGCTAGTTTATCTGCAGTCTTATTTCTGTACACTGCAATGGGATAAGATCCACAGCAATAAGACTGTTTTGCTTTGTGTGGCGTTCCCATTGGAGGGTTTTTGTCTTGTTTCAAAGACACAAAAAGGAACTTGACAGTAGTTAGCAATAACCAGTATCACACCATGAGAGTCAGAGAAAACCAAGGCATGTTTAAGAAGTGATAGCCATGCGTTTCAATATTATAAAGTGACTCTTATTGCTGTAACCTCTTAGTCAATTAAGTTTTTGTAGATTTCAGCAAAAGGTAATGAGAAAAAATATCCTGAATAAATATTGACTCCAACACAACGAATGAGATTTAGTTTTGAGCAGTCTGCATAAACATGCATTCAATTTTCAAGGGGAACTGCATGCAGTCTCCTTTCCTATGGTAATGTAGTATTCATTCTATCATTCTTAAGCCTCTGTGCCATCTTGTGTCTTTGACACAAGCTTCACATCATCAAAATACAAAATGTTTCTAATTTCCAATAGGTTAATAGATCAATGGATGACACAAGGACTCAGCAAGTGAGTGAGTGAGTGAATATTAACGTCGCACTGATTAGCAACACGAGGGCTTTTGGCAACGGTCCGCGTAATTTTGAACCATGGTCAAGTGACGTGGACGACATCTGAGCTGGCACCCCCCTCTCCTAACTACCACACCACACCAACGGGAGGACGTTTGAGCTCTCGACAGATTTAACGTGCATCGCTCCCCTACACGGCGGATCTTTAGTAGTACTAGGATCGAACTCATGACATGCTAGCCATGATCCGATGCCTAGACCACTTGGCCACAAGGACTCAGCAAGAGCAGTATGGTTAAGCACAGACATCTCACTCAAAACAGTTAGCAGGAAACCCCTCTAGTGTTTCCAGGCTTTTGGGATAAAGGTTGGGATCGACCCAATGGGCACTATGTGGTAGCCATATAAGTTACTGGTGCAATTTAAGTGCAGATTTCTTAGTTATATTTAATGGTAATTTCACTAGAATGCAGTACCAAAGCATCATTTGGCATCAGTGGCATACACAAAGAACTTTCAAGGGTGGGGTCCAGGGATGAAAATCCCTCATTCTCATATCATACCTCAACAGACACCCCGCCAAACATATTCTTTTGATTTTGTCGATTTTGGGGCAAAAAACAGTAAAAAGTAAGTAATTGAATAATTACTGAGCCTTAATTAATAAAACAAATTGGTAACAACAAATACTTAATTAAATTTTATGTACTGTATTCATAAGATTATCATCAGTTGAAAAAATCAAGGGCTATGGGGATGGGGGGTCTGGACCTGTGGATCACCTCCACCTTATGTGCACCACTGGTATATGTTACTATATACATAGGATTATAATTTTAAAAAATCAAGAGCGATGGGGGTTCCAGACCAGAGGACCCCTTCCTTGTGTGTGCCACTGATTTGGTGTACATTTCTTATTTTGAGTTCACTCAACTTTATTTATTTGGCTTTGAGGAAACATTATATGTATAGTATTACAATATCATAATAGATTTAACGAAGATCTTGAAAGTGATGTACAGAGTAGAAATTGTAAAACCTCATCTAGCATTTAAGCAGAAACATTTGTTTTTCTGTTTTTTCACAGGCATCATTTACATGAGATTTCCAAATAATTTTGCGATCTAAAGTCACACATGGATATTTGGTATTCACACTACTTGGGAGAATAACATTTTTATAGATTTGTAGTGGTAATGGTTTGTATCACAATGAAAAAATCTGGCATACTATTCTTTCAATGTTAATAAACATGTTATTGTTGTCAAAATGTGAGTGAAATTTAGTAAAGGCAGAGCCTTTTTTTAAGGGTTGGAGGTCCACAAGACAAGGTCATCTGCTTACATCAGAACATCAATGTTCTCATCAACTAAAGAGCTTATAAGATGATCAAAGTATTAAAGAGGATACAGCTTAACACTGCTCTGAGTGAGACCCATATGCAACTGTTTAAACCTATATAATGCCTCTCCACAGTGCATGCTGATATTGCGCTGACCAAGAAAATTCTTAAACCAGCACAATATTTTGCCATTTACAAGTTTCTCAGCCAGTTTGTTACACAAATTTGACTTTCAAATGTTACATGATCCTTAAAATCTATAAAAAAAAGCCCAGACAGTGTTGCCCCTATCAAGATGATTGTTTTTTAAACTTTGAGAGAAGAAGGCAACCAGGTCTTCTGTACAATGTTTTTTTCTAAAGCCAGCCCAAACACAGTGGAACAGCCCCTTTGTTTTCAAGAACCATCTAAATCTGCTTATTACAAGCCTCTACATCAACTTTGTTAGAATACTGGTCAGAGATACAGGTTTGTAGCAGTTGTTAACTGAAAGAACTATTGTAGCCTTAGAAGTATCTTCGTTGTCATTTCTCCCATTTGGGGTCGTATTTCTGCAAAAATGTGTTCACTACATGAGAATTTTAACTGGGGAATTACCAGATCCAATTAAAAAATTTTGAAGTCCTTATAGCATAATAAGAACAAATTACAGCAAATTACAGTAACTTATTTAAGCTTTTAGACAATTTTATTTCAGAATTTACTTCAGTTTAAAAGTATGTTTTGAGGTTAGACCCCAATTTTTTAAATATTAAATTACTTGAAAGGATATGATCTAACCACATCCAAACTCCATTTAAACCAGAATCATCTGCCAGTTCAGCATTCATCCATATTTTTGGCATCTGCACAAAGAAATGCATATTGTTATTATATTACAACAAATAGATCCATATTAAACATTAAATAAATCTAAGATTAATTTTAAAACATTAAATGGTTATAAATATCACAAATTTTTGTAATAATCAACAGTATTTACATATTATCGCAACCTATTGGCGACGTTATACGAAATGAAGCATGTAAATGCCAATTCAGCACATAACTCATGCAAAATTGGGGTTGCCAACTTGGCGAGCTACCTTGAACGTTGGTGATTGTTGTGATAATAGATAAGTACCTAATCAACTCTTTATGCAATGTCTGTTACATCATGAAAGCTAATCTAACAGAGTTAGTTCTTTGACCCTCCAATGTGGATGTTACAGGCCAGATCACTGACATGAAGGCTGCTTAAAAAGCTCTTTAACTGGAGTCTTGAGAGGTCATCATAGATACAAGAGCCTACAAGCAAATCTGGAAATGAGTCTCAGTCTGATAGTTAGTTTGGAAGAGTCTCTTGGATGGGTGGGTTTCCCTTTTTCATGTCTCTTTAAAGGTAGAATATGCATTGTGGTACTTACGTATTAGCGCAACCTATTGGAAACATTATATGAAACGAAGCACAAGTTTCCCAATACATGCGAAATTGGGGTTGGATTGCCAACTTGGCGAGTTAATTTAAACGTTGGCATAGTTGCGATAATATGTAAATACCTGTCACACCTTCAAAAGAAATACATGATGCAGAATCATTTCTGTTTGGATGTAGCCGAGATTACCATTAGGCCAATGATCCTTGTCACTCCTCACTTAGAAGCCGGAGATCGGCATGGAAACTTATCTGAATCAATTTTCTGTTGGCTTGACCAAAGGGAGGTCAGAAATTGACTTGCCCTCAATCTTAAGCATCGATACTGTCCTATTTTGGGTACGTTCTCATGCAAAATTATGTGACTGTTGGGAAGGCATTAGTTCCCTAACAGGAAATCGGTCCTTTGGAGGAGACTGCCGCAAGAGAAATATATTTTTTATCCATTACTTATTTTAAAAATTTTCCTAAGAATTTTTATTTGAATAAAAATAAATAACACGAATCAACAGCACATCTGATGCACGGATAAGCAAACTGTATTTTCCTGGTCCATAAGATGCACTGTGATTTATCAGGTTAAAAGATACAGAGACCAGACAGAAAAGGATTCAATTACCTATTCTCAAGTTAACACTTTACACAATAAAAACAGAAAGTTACAAAGAATCACATTACAAAGTTAGAAAATATATTAGTGTTTATACACAGTAGATTCTCAGAGATTCATCATCACTGCAGCTAAAACTATTCATGCAATTATTTTCTCTTTTTGGATGTCACTATCATTAGATTTGTCTCCTACCTCAAACACAATGTCGCAGCTGCGGTAGCCTAGTGGTCAAGGCAGCAGACTTGGGGGGAGGGGGTTGCGAGTTCGAGCCTAGTACAACTGAAAACCCACTGTGTGGAGAAGACCAATGCACGTTAAATAAGTTGAGGCTTCAAAGTTAGGAGAGAGGGGTAGCAGCTCAAGTGTTGTCCTCGTCACTTGACCAAGGTTCAAAATGAATGAGGTCTGTATCCAAAAGCCCTCCAGTAGGTTAGAGTGGAGTGAAGCGAGTAGAAGTGAGTGCAACCTTAATATTCACTCTCTCATATACAATGCCATCTTCACTTCCATCTAGCACATTGCTAATTCCATACTTTTTTAATGAAATTATTATGGTTTCATTAAAAATAGATATACCACTTTGATAGATATACCATAAGTTGATATGCTTGAAGAAGAATTTTGAAAACAAGTAGACTTATTTTGTTTTCTTGTGATTTTTGAAGAATGTTTCTATCAAAGTGGTGGAGATTGAAAAAATGTTGTTTTGATATAAGGATGAAGATTTTTATACAGTGAAGATTGAAATACTGCTGGACTTAGGTTTCCTCATGTTTAACATTTTTGTTAGATCTCTAAGAAAGAGGTACTAGTGATATATTTTCATTTATTATTTGAACTTTGGTAAGTTAACCAATTTCTTTTTTCATATTCGTTTTACCAAAGGGAGGCTCAAGCTGAGTCACTCCATGTTCCAGATAACAGACATCAATGAAGCATTCACTATAATGACAGAAAATATGGCAGAAGCTGTAGATTTTTGGTATTTTAGGGGCTCTAAAGCTGACCAGGAACTCATTTTAAGAACTGGCAATAAAAATATTAATGAATTCTCAATTTTACTTGAGCATTCAGAAAAATCAGTTTGCATCCCTAAATCGAATCCCCACCTTCTACATGCAGAAATAAAAAGCAAAAGACCCAAACATGATAGTATACCCAACATGTACTTTACTCGAAGCAGTAAGATAAAAATTAGTACCTCGGACTCTATATGTGCTGCTCAAATATTAGCTATAAATCAAATATTAAACATGCCAGAAAAAGCTAATATTAAATGGGAAGGGTTCACCTCTCAATTCCTGCTATTTGATATTCCAACTACTGTACATCTGGCAGATGTAGCAAATGAGCTAAAAAATGCAAATGATCTAGAACTAGTTGAAATGAGACCTTTTTTATTAGTATAGTTCAGCTACTGCTTTGCCCAAGGATTATAGTTTTTTTGATGATGATGATGCAATATCATCTGATCAAGATAACTTCATTCTGTGGCATGATTGGTCATATATTGCAAGTAGCAGATCAATTGGAGAAGCACAATTTAATAATGTCATTGCTTCCGCATTTAAGTACACTAATGTCATAAATAGACTAGTCTTAAAAACGAAGCCTATTAAAACTTCTACATTGGTTTTACATGCATTTCTATGTATGCTAATATTATGGGTCGATTTGATACAGACAGGTTAGATGTCACTTTATTTTCTTGGTAACTTAAAAAATATTTACGACTCCAAAAGCTTTGCATATTAAAGGAATAGCTATTTTTTGAGGAATACATAAAGTTTTAACAATCAAAACTAAAATTGTCAGAAGATATTGAAAGATGAGTTTTAGAAATAAATCAAATCGACCCATTCAGGATAGTAAGGTTAAAGAAATAAGAAAAATAATAATTTACGTAAATATAAAGAATTTGCTTAATTCTGCATTTTTTAAGGGCTTTTAAATTTTTATGAAATGATTTTATGTGTGTATGTATATGTGTACCTGTTTAATTATTAAAAATAAAAAAACTAAATAATATTTATTTTAAGTTATAAATATGTCTTTTAGTAAAAACTCGATAAGTTTCATTGAAAAGTTAAAAACGAAAACCAATTACAGTCAAACCTCTACATTGCGAATTTTCTATATAGCAAACTTTTTCCTGGAACCAAGAACATTTCACGATTTTTTTCCTAAAATAACCTCCCAATAGCGAAGTGCATTTTCTAAATAACGAACATGTTCCTTGTCATTCACTTTTTTTTCTCTATATTTTTGAAGCATTTCTGGACATTTCAATTTATTCACTATTTTAACACATTTTACAGTGGTCATAAATCTTGAACTGGTTTTATTAGGTGCCTAACTCACCAAGAGCAATTTAATTCTGAGCATTTCATCCAAAAAGTATTAACCCCCATTGTCCAGTTCACTAGAAACATCGTTGATATTCCCTTTCGTTCTCAGTGGAAATGTCTCATGTCCTTGAACTAGTCTCCCTTTATTTGTAGTGTTGATTAGGCATACTGGTAACTTCATTTCTTGTAGCTTGAAAACGACAAAACGTAATCGCTTGAGCATCAAACAAAAAATATTAATTGTTCAGGAAGTGGATAAAGGCATCAAGAAAAAGGATATTGCTTTAAAATTTGGTATTCCTCCAAACAGCTTATCAACAATTATAAAAAACAGAGATAAGTTACAAAATTATGCTTCATCGAATTCTTGTTCAAAATGTTTAAGAAGATATGTCTGTGAAGAAGTCAACGAGGCAGTTTTGAAGTTGATACACACAATGGGAGATAAAAATGTTCCAATCTCTGCAGGGACGTCTTAAGACTCTTTGAAGCCCTGGGCCCCTATTCAAAAGTAGGCCCTACCTGAGATCTTTAAAAGTAGACAGTATATAACATGCATTGTCAAATGCTTGTTCAATCGGTATTTTGGAATAAATGTACACCACTCACATTCTCAAAAAACTTATTCACAAACCAGCAAAACCAATGGCCCCATTTTGACTAAATGAACTGAATGATTGTTTAAGGTATTAGGCCTAGACATGTACAACAGTCATCACATGATAATACAGTCTGACCACTTTTGCTTGTTGACATGCGATTTGAAATTCCCTGTTTTTAGGAGAATATGTGCAGGAATAATATTTGACCATTAAAATTATCCAGATCATGATCTTATTAAGACAGAGAAGAGAAAGAAATGAGGCCCCCACCAAGGAAGAGGCCCTGGGCCCAGTTGGCCCATGCTTTAACACATCTCTAAATCTCTGGACCTTTAGTAAAAAAGAAAGTTTTACAATTTCTGAAGGAATTGGGATACGACCAATTTCTAGGTGGCAATGGATGGCTAGAAAAATTTAAGAAAAGATACGGAAAATAGGCTAGAAGGAATTTTTGGAGTATTGCTAATATGTGAGGCATATTATGTAAAAAAACATTTTTTCAGACAAAAAAGCTCAAACAAAATTAACAGTTTTTATGAGTAGTTAAATTTAAAGATGCATGTGGTAATATACACTCAAGAGCCAAAACATTATGACCACCTGTCAATAACGAGTTGGCCCACCTTTGGCACGCAACACAGCTTCAAACCGCCTCGGCATGGATACCACAAGTCCTTCGTAGATGGCCGGAGACAGATTGTACCAGATGTTTAAGCAACGGTCATGCAAATCCGAGATATTGCGAATTAGGGTTTTCTTTGAACTCTGAGCTACTGTCCCATGACATCCCAAATGTGTTCTATCAGATTGAGATCCGGCGAGTTAGGTGGCCAGGACATTAACTGGAATTCAGCATCATGTTCCTGGAACCACTCCAACACAATTTTAACCTTGTGACACAGGGCATTGTCCTGTTGGAATATTCCATTTCCAGCTGGAAAAACAGAGGCCATGTAAGGGTGCAACTGGTCTGCAATGATGTTCAGATACCCTGTAGCATTCATGGTCTGCTCTACCACAACCATGGGTCCCAGAGACACCCAAGAGAACATCCCCCCTAAGCATAATACCGCTACCACCGGCCTGTGTATGACCTATTGTACATTGAGAAGCAACTGTTCGCCTGGAAGACGGCATATTCTGACATGGCCATCGGCATGATGAATGACAAACCATGATTCATCTGACCAGGTAACTCTCTCCCACTGATCCATGGACCAGTCGCGATGTTCCCGGGCCCAGCACAGGTGCAGTTGGCAATGACGCTTGGTCAGCAAAGGCACACGAGTGGGACATTTACTGCGTAGCCCCATATCCAACAGTGTTCCCTGAACAGCGTGCTCTGATACTATTCTACTTGGCCCTGCATTGTATTGGGCTGTCAGCTGAGCCACTGTCTGGCTCAGGTTTTGCTTCACCATGCGAGACAGTCTCCGGCGACCTTTTTCTTTGACAGCGTGTGGACGTTCAACACCATGTCGTCTACTGCTGGTTTCACCGTCATTCATCCACTTTGCATAAATACTAACAACTGTAGATCGCGAACAACCCACTAGTCGTGCTGTTTCGGAAATACTTGTTCCGATCCTTCGAGCCATTACAATCTGCCCTTTATAAAAGTCACTTAGATCCACAGCCTTTCCCATCACACACAGAAGTAAGTGAAAGAAGGATTCTTCAGACTCTCCAGCAGCAGTGAAATACCACTTCTACCTGATCACATGCCTTTCACGTCATCCAGGTGAGTTCATTGCAAAATGTAGGGGTGGTCATAATGTTTTGGCTTTTGAGTGTATGTTTAGAATTTTTAGTTATAAAATGATGTCTGTTTAAAATTACTTGTATGATTTAAATTAGAAAATATCTTTAAAATTCATTAACTTTAATAGAAAATTTTTTAATGTTGAAAATACAGTATATTCTTTGACATTCATTTTTCTTATTTTCCTTGCAGTTTTTCTTTCTTTTTTGTTGATGGGTAAGATATATAAAATAAATAGATATCAATTCACAAAAAGGTGTGAATAATTACTTTTTTAAAAACATAATGTTTATGAATTTAAAATTTGTTTTATATGGTTTATCAAGTATATTGAAAGATGAACCTCTATGTAATGAAAATTTTCCTTATAACGAACTTTTTCAGGATTTGGTTACTTCGTTAAATAGAGGTCAAACTGTACTTTAAAAGTCAGTTTTTGTATAAATCTTTCTTCAGATATTCCTAGTAATGATGACACTGTACTTTAAATGAAACAAACGACAAAAAAAAAAAAAAAAAAAAAAAAAAGATGAAATTGCCAATGAAGATGATTCCCAGTTTTCAGAAGATGAAAGTGAAATATCAGAATTTTTAATCACCAAAATGAATGGGGCTGAATACTTTTCTTTCTGTGGAAAAATGGATAACCATAGGATTGTTTATAATCATCAATAATAAAATTGATGGGCTTTTCTTCAAAATTGAAATGTACTTTATTAAAAATTATAAATTTTTCTCATAGGGTGTGAATATAAAATTAATAATACTACTTCAAAATTCTTCATGATAAATTTTATGTATTAATAATTTATAACAATACACAGTCACATATACATAAAGTTAATACATAAATAATAAATGATTCATCAGAGTAAAATGTGTTTTATCACAGGTACTATTTCAAAAAACCATTATCAATATCAAAGCACAATTTCAATATTTCAACAAAATTAAATATAATGAAACTTCAGTTATACTGAACTTTTTATTTGTTCTACAAATAGTCTCGTATAAAAGGGCTGGGCTGCATTTTAAAACATTTACAGACATAAACAAAGTCAATAAAACAAAATTATAAAACATTTATATAAGCATGAATTTTAAATTGAAAATTATATTTCACCTATGCTAATAATAAATTATCTTGTGCAATAATAGTTAGAAAATTTGAATTTTTTCTTAGTATAAATGGATGAGAGGGTGAAAGATTCAATTATATAATTATGCATCACAATAATGGAATTTTATGACAGTTACAACCTAATCCCAAAAACTTTAATATTTGAAACATGTAATTTTGGGATTTTGTAATTTATATTCAAAATTAAAGCTATCATTGCTTGAAATCTCCTGTTTTAGGCAATCATACTCAATCCTGTAATATCAGCATCACAACTAAGTAAATAAATAATAGATAATCCTTTTTTTAATGAACAAGAAAAATAGTATAAACATATCTAAATAAGAAATACCTTGAATCCATATCCTTGGCAAGCTCTTTTTCTCATCTTAACAGAAATGTCATTCAAACATACATAAAACTCATCTCTGCTATCAACACATTGTAAAATTTTTCTACCAAAAGTCCACACAATTTCAGAGGTAGGAGACCAATTCTAAGATAGAATTATTTCATAATACAAGAAATTATTTAATGATTTAAAAAATATTTAACTTTTTCATTAAAAGTTCAAACAATAAAAACAACTATGACTGTAATAATAAAATTATATTCAAAAAAGCACTAACTTGATCCATCCCTTATAGTACTAAAACTCATATTTATTGATAAATATAACAAAACTTTCAGTAGAAAAGTTCATAACAAAGTTACTTCTTAATGCATTACATCAAAACATATTTAATTTCCAAAATGAGCACAAAGCTTTTTGATATGTAACAACTTTACTCTCGGTTGCTGGATATTTGTTGGAGTGATTTCGTGAGAAGGGACGGAAATGCGTAACAGGAAGTCGGGGGGAAGCGTGCGCTGTTTGATTTGACCAATTCAGCGCCTTGAGGGGCGTCTCTTCGCTAGCCTCGTTGCAGGGTCCAACTGTAGTAGCAATTAAGACGCCCGCCAACTGCACATACCAGCCAGTCTTATTAGACTTTATCCAGAATAAACTTGTGATTCTTACGCTCAAATGTAAAAGTCTCAGGGCTCATTGTGTGTGAAATCTGAGGATATATTTATATATGTGTAAACTATATATTAATAATTATATTTCCTGTTAAGCGTCTGACAAAGCTCATCATTCTTTAAAAAAATAGGAGTAAGTAATATGGAATTATTTGAATAAATATTTAAGTGCTTATCATTTTCATACTTTGAGGTTAATTCCTGTCACTGTCAATATAATATTTTTAACTGTGATTAAAAAAAACTAACTAATTACGTAAATGGGTATTTTTGATTTTCTCTAATATTTCTAATTTTTAAGCATGCGCTTAACTACCCTCGTCTGGGGGTCCAACTGTAGTAGCAATTAAGACGCCCACCTACCGCACATACCAGCAAGTCTTGTCATTTTGATGGTTACATACATTTCTCCGAATCAAACAGTTAAAAAAATTAAAGATTTCCTGCATTTTGTACTTTTACTGTATACCGAAGGTGGTTCTGCTCTTTTAAAAAAACTATCACTTGCTTCCCATGATTTTGAGAGGTGATTTTAACGTTAACTTCAGTTTGCCAGAAGCTGAGCTGCTCATAGCTTTTCTGAAAGATGAACTCAAGCTCGAAATGAACACTAATCGAAATGCATCAACAACTAACAGTGGTACTGTTATTGATGCCATTTTTAAACGATTTTTAAATACTTTGAAATCACAAGTATATATGTCACACTTTAGTTTTCATAAATCTATTCTCTCCACTCTTCCCAAAATTGAAAAATAATAAATATTTTTGATAAAAAACTGCATTACCCCTTGTGTTAATTAAATAAAATTTTCATTAAAGATATAATTATTTGATAGAAAATTATTTCCAGTCATAACTGATTCATTTCTTTCAGGATTAAAGTCACTATTGCGTATTTACCATGACAACAAGTCAGATGCTACACATCATATGCGACTACTTAAGACTCGTTTCTTTTTTCTACGTTAGGATTTCGTTTACATCTCGATAAATTTCTAGCGGGGTTTTCATTGTAACTTTGTTTTCTTTTCATTTTTTGTTCCAAAGTGGCATGGTTGGTTTGTCGCTGGCCTTTGCACTCATCAAGCTTGGAGCCCCTACCAACGCTGGGGGGCCCTGGCAACCGCCAGGTCCGACACCCACTTAATCCGCCACTGGTCGCAGTTCAATATATTCACAAATGAATGAGTCGAACTCTGCTAGCAGTTTCAGGGTACCCATAAAATTACCATTATGAGGAGAGCCAAAAACTTCCTCGATACCTCTAAATCAGTGATACTCAACCTGTGGATCATTCGAGCCCACCAGATCATTCTGAGTGACCCGGTCTTGGTCTGTTGAAATAACAAATTCAATTATTTAGGAATAATGAATTAAAAATTTAGCGAGATTCTGTCTACCAAGCAATCAAATCTATCAATTTTGCTATCAATGTTGTGCTGTTACAAATTGTGAAATATTTTTTTTAATGTGTAACATCTTTCCTCTCGGTTGCTGCATATTTGTAGGAGTGATTTCGTGAAAAAGGACGGAAATGTGTAACAGGAAGTCGGGGGAAGTGTGCTATTTGATTTGATCAATCAGCGCGTTTCGTGGTGTCTCTTCGCTACCCTCGCATCGAGGTCCAACTCTAGTAGCCATCAAGCTGCCAGCCTTTGTTATATTGTTAAATTTAGCATTTCAAAAAGTCAGTTTCATTTTCTTGACTCTAAATCCATTTTGCATATACCAGCAAGTTTTATTAGACTTCATCCAGGATAAACTTGCTATTCTTATGCTCAGTTGTTAAAGTCTCAGGGCTCGTTTTGTATGAAATCTGAGAGCAGTGATTTCAGTTGTCGTATACATTTCTCCGAATCAAACGGCTCAAAATATTAAAGATTTCCTGCATTTTGTACTTTTACCATATACTGAAGATGGTTCTGCTCTTTTTTTTTTTTTTAAAACTATCACTCGCTCCCCATGATTTCGAGTGGTGATTCTAACGTTAACTTCAGTTTGCCAGAAATTGAGCCATTCATAGCTTTTTTAAATGATGAACTTAAGCTCGAAATAAACACAAATTGAAATGTTTCGACAACCAACATTGTTTTTGTTATTGACGCTGTTTTTTAACGGTTTTTAAATACTTTGAAAGCACAAGTATATGTGTCATATTTTAGTTCTAAGCCTATTATCTCCACTCTTCCCCAAATTGAACAAGAATAATTATTTTTGATAAAAAAATTGCATTACTCCTAGAGTTAATTAAATAAAATTTTCATTAAAGATATAATTATTCTTATAAAAAATTATTTCCAATCCTACCCGATTCACTTTTTTCAGGATTTAAGCTACTATTGCGTATTTACCACGATAACATGTCAGATGTTACACATCATATGCGACTACTGTAAGACTCGTTGAATTTTCTTTCTAGAAAGGCCATAATTTTTTTTAAAAAAAATAGTGGTTTGGTTAGATCATGCAAAAGAAGTATGGAAATGCATTTCAAAAATTATATATGTGGAAATTGATTCCTCAGTCTTCTGCCAGAAAGAAGCACCTTTGCTCCAGATACCACCTGCAGCTGCAGATTGCAAACTCTCATCTAGGAGAGATGTCAGCCCTAGGCTCTTGAGGAGAGACAAACTAAGAACTTCTAATAACCTGATCACACAAGTAGATGTCTAGATATTTCCAAAATATGTGAGTGTTGTATAATTCACAAATGAAAAATGTACCCATATGTAGATATCTGATTGAATCTGTTCATTGTTTATCAATCATCAAAATAAACAAATATTCTCTAATTCAAGTGGTGTGTTTGAGTAAACCAGCCCAGCAAACACTACACCTTGGGGGCTCTGAGATGAAGAAATCTACATTTTAAAGGTACTGTGCAATTTTTAATCAAATTGAAAAATTAGCTTTTTAAATAATTTAAAGAAAATTGATTTAAAATTAATTGCACAAAAATGCAAAAAATTTAGAGATCAAAAGGTTAATTGAAAATTTAGATGTGTTTCAAGAAGACCAGGAGTTTGTCCGTGGTATCATCAAATTGATTGCTGAAGATCGGACGACTCAAGTAGCAAATGAACAGTCTAGGTTAGGGCTTAAGAAAATTAAATTGGCACAACTCAAGAAGGAGATTGAGCTAGAAAAATTAAAAAAGCAATTAATGCCTAGTGAATGAGTGAACACACCATTTAGTGTTGAGTTTCATAAAAAGGATTAAAACTACTGTTATAACAGAGAAACCAGAGGCATTGCATTGGTTTTTTTTATTTCATTAAAAAAAGCATTTATTCTCAAAGAAGTTCCAGTAGGTTTACAGGCAGAGACATTAATTGATTTGCTAAGGGTTAAAACTAACAACATTTTAATGTATGCAACTGAGGAAGATTTGACTGATTATAAAAAAAATTAAAGAGTTATTTTTAGCTGAATTCCAACCAACACCAAGAGAATGCTTTGGTAAATCCAAAAATATATGCTGAACGCTTGTAAAACAAATCACATATTCAGTTTGCATTGAGATTAACTGCAAAATTTGAGTACTATGGTTAAGTGCAGGAAGTCCAAAAAGACTTTAAAAAGTTATGCGATTAAATTGTTGCAGACAAGTATGAGACATTAGATTTTAAAACCAAGGAATATATGGGTGTTCGGAAAGGCAAAGCGTGGTTTACTCCAATGTTTTTAGGTTGAGAATGCAATTTATTTTTTTCATCATGAGGGAAATCTTTACCTGAGGTTAACAACTTGAGAGTCAGTCTACACCAAAGTACCCCAAAACAACCAAGGAAAAATGCACCACACCAGCAAAATAAAGAACAAAATTTAAAGCCCAAAAGAATCTGTTTTGTTAGTGGAGAAAAGGAGAAACCTTTTACTTCAATTGCAATTGTTTGAAAAGATTTGAGGGAAGTAAAGACGAAAGCGAGACAGGTAATAAATTTATTGCGGGTAGGGTATTGGGTATCTGCTAAATAGCATATTATGTAATCAATTAGAATTAATTGATACTTTCATAGATGGAAAGAAAGTAAAATTTCTAAAAGATTCAGACAGCGAACCCATAATTATAAATTAATAATTTTTTCCTCAAAAAACCAACTTTAGGCAGCATATTAATAAAAAGCTTTTTTGGTAACAAGATTCCCCCGGAAACCCCAACCTTTAGTCTTAATGAAAATAGTAAACCATTCAAAATACTAGTTGTAATAAGAAACCAATTAGAAATGGAAGGAATGTTTTTGCCAAACTGCCTTACCCTTCTTAGGGAAAATGAATTGGCAGATGGACAAAATCAACAATTGGATTCTATTTTTTGCAGACCAAAAAATTGTCAATCAACAAATTGACAAATGGATACAGATTGCGATAATTAAATCTTCATGTTCTGAATATGCATCTCCAATATCATTATGCAAAAAGGTACAAAGGAACAAATAGGTTATGTATGGTTTTCAGGAAGAAAAAAAAAAGTGGTGAAAGATTCTTTTCCCATGACATAAGCAGAGGAAGTGTTAGATCATTTAGGGGAAGCAAAGGTTTTTTCAATTTTGGATTTAAAAATGGTTTTTTTCATGTACCAGTAGAAGAAAAATGGGCAAAATATTTAGCATTCATTTGTCATTCGGGTCAATTTGAATTCTAAAAAACTTACTTTGGTTTGTCTACTAGTGTGTTTTTAAGATTTATTTATAATGTGTTCAGGAAGATTTAATAAGCAATAATGGCAGATCTTACAAAGAAAAACTGAATTTTTAGATTATGTAGTTAGTTGAAGAAGATACAATTCACCCTTCCCCAAATAAAACTGATGCAGTATAAAATTTTCCTGAACTTAAGAATATTAAAGAAATGCAGTTTTCTTGGTCTGTCAGGATGTTTCAGAAAATTTGTGCCAGATTATTCAAAAATCACAAAATCATTGAGTGGCATGCTTCGTAATGATGTAGAATTTGAATTCAGTCCAATGCAAAGACAGGCATTTGACAGACTGAAAGAACTTTTGTGTCAAAGCCCCGCACTACACATTATCCAACATGGCAAACAACTTGAACTGCATATGGATGCCAGTAGCCGGAGATTCAGTGCAGTGTTGTTGCAACATACAGGTGATGGACAGCTACATCCAATACATTTCATGAGCAAGAAAATGTGCCAACAAGAAAAACTGTCAAGTTACAAACTTGAAGTGCTTGTGATTGTCGACTCCCCCAAAAAAACTTAGAAGTTATCTTTTCAGTACAAAAATCAAAATGTTACTGTGATACCTTCCAGAAAACGATAAAAAAGAAAGACCTTACATCAAAGGTAGCAAGATGGGGCTTTCTTACTAGAAGAGTTCATGTTAGAAGTCATTCACAGATCAAATCAACAAATGAGACACGTAGACCCACTAAGAAGAAATGTGTTATGCATGGTCACCCACTCCCAGAGTGAAATTACTACTTAGACTGCAGCCACACAGAAAGCTTACAAGCATCTTCATTTGCTGAAAACTTTGGTCAAGAAAGGTCTCAAAGAGGATTACCTAGCAAAAGGAAATGTTTTATACTTTCAGGATGGAGGTCATGAGCTCATCATTGTGCCGGAAGTGATAGAATTAGAAATTATCTGTGGAGTCCATTGTAAAGGACACTTTGCTGCACAAAAGACTGAAGATCTGTTAAAAAAGATTTTCATATTTTGAATGTAAAGAAAATAAAACAGGTCATAATGAACTATGTCCAGTGCATTCCCTGTAACAAAAAGTGAGGCAAATGAGGTCTTTTACATCCTATCCCAAAAGAAAATATTCCGTTGAGCATGTATCATATTGATTTCATAGGACCATTGCCATCTACAAACAAGAATTGTAATCACATTTTTACTATGGTAGATGCCTTCAGCAAATTTGTTTGGTTTTACCCAGTCAAATTAACATCAGCAACAAAGGCACTGAAAAAACTCAAAATCCAACAAGCGTTCTTTGGAATTCTTTCAAGAATCATCATTGACAAAGGATCTGCGTTCACCTCCGAAGACTTAGAAGACTACTGTAAAGATGAAGGAATTCAACAGATACAAATCACCACAAGAGTTCCTAGATGAAATGGTTAGATTGAAACAATTTGTGAAACTTTCATTCCAGTGCTTGCAAAATTGTCAATAAATGATCCGACGAAATGGTTTAAATCTGTCCCAGAAGTGCAACAAATCACCCTCAGCACCATCTGAAGATCCACCAAATTCCATCCATTTCAGTTATTGACAGGCATGCAGATGAGGGACAAGATGGACCAACATATCAAAGAACTACTGGATGAAGAATACATGAACTCCATGATTCAAGTAAAAGAAACCATTCGTGAAAAAGCAAAAGTGAACATCTTGAAAATACAAAGGAGGAGAATCGACGATAGTACAATCGATATTGTAAACCTGAAACACTCTGCAAAATCAGTGACTTGGTGGCAATAAAAAGAACCCAATTAGGAGGAGGGCTGAAGATTAAACCCATTTTTAGGACCTTATAAGATGGTCAAGACAAAGCCACATGATCACTACAATGTAGCAAAAATCGGATCTCATAAGGGTCTGAAACAACCCACTTTTGCTGACCACATGAAATTTTAGAATGAAGAGGTCGTAGCTTGAGATCAACTTTTTACATTATATTCAACATCTTCATTTTACTTTTATCATTTTCTTTTCAAATTCTTTCCTTTCATTTCACGTTTCAGTGCCCGAAGGACCTCACATGACAATGATCGAGCCTTGTGGGAATTGATTCCTCAGTCCTCCACCAAAAAGCAGCATCTTTGCTTCTGATATCACCTGCAGCCACAGATCCCAAACAGCATGGAGTTAGACCAGAAACTCTCGTGTAGGAGAGACAAACTAAGAACTGCCAATAGCTTGATAATGAGTAGGTGATCAGATATTTCCGAGTGCTGTTTGTGTATTGATGGACTCTCCGGCAATTGCAAAATGTACCCATAAGTAAATATCTCATTGAACCTGTTCATACTTCATCAATTATCAAAATAAACAGATGTTCTCTTATTCAAGTGGTGTGTTGGAGTAAACCAACCCAGCGCACAACGCATATATAAATATCTATTAAATAATTATATGTCCTAAGTATATAACTAATTTTTCATACATTTTTTTACTAATAATAGCATATACTTTTAAAAATACATTTTATATTTTTTTATAATATGAACAAATATGCTTAGGAATTTTTCAAATCTAATATACTTAACATTAAATGCAATTCTTATAAATAAATAAAAATGAATGAGCAACTTGCTTTTAGTTACACTGAAGGGGATGCATAATAAATTTGAATGCAAGACAAAGATAATTCGCTATTAACAATAATTTGATAATATTTTTAAGCTGGCAAGTATGTAAAAATTAAAGCGGTGAATGTAATGTATACTATGCTTGTAGAGTAAATCCAAATATTTCAGATATATGTACTTATAATATAATTAAAAGATAACTTACCAAAGTTATTCTATCAAAAATAGTATAATCTAGTAATTGGTTATTTTGTGATATTGTAAGCATTCTATTTTCATATATAGGATGCCAGGCAAAAGACATGAGTGAATGAGATGGAAATGCTGAAATAAAAATAATCTTAGACATTTAAAATTTTTATATTATTATAAATTAAGCAGAGCTTTAAAATAAGAGTTATTTGTTTTGAGAGTGTATACTAAACAAATTGTCTCTTTTTTTAATAGCAGATATTGGACTCAATAAAAGCTTTAAAAATTTTTTTAAGAAAATGTTATGGAATTATTTATGCACTATCCAACAAGCAAATTTTAACCTTGACTTTAAATTGTTACATTTGATTTTATGGAAAATTTAATAGTTTAGCATATAGTATTTTTCAACATCTGAAACACACAGATACATACAATTTGCTTTTTTCTTTTTATAACTCTTGAGTAATTTTACTGCAAGACAATAAAGTTTAATCTCACATGTCAAGTTAACATGAAAAAGATTACAGAAATTACAACATTTTAATTATATTAATATCAAAGAGGAGGCTAGACAATGATTAGGAGCTTCAGAAATTTTATAAGATATCCCAACTCATTCCAAATTTTTACTATAAACCAGCTAAAGATCTTGAAGATTCAAAATATAATAATTTCATTCCTTTTATGTGATAACTCATGATATAATTGTAGATCTCTGCCCAATAAGTTATGATTTAAGCTACTGAAATCCTAAAAACAGGAATATACCTACTTTTCTTGTACAATACTACTTTGGGACAGCATCTTTTAATATAATGTGTTTGGAATATGTTTGAAATAATTAAAAGTTAACCGTTTTTTAACATTTCCATTTCTTAATTTACATAGGCAGGAAACAAAAATTTTGATTTTAATATAATAAGAATGACCAATAATATATATCAATACAGTGAAAACCCAAGAACAATTCTCAACTTTAGTGACACAATTTAATGCTTGTTTTTTAAAACTTTTTTAACAATAATTTTCGTAATGTGTTTTGTAATAGCTCAGCTAAAACACTGCTATTGGGTGCAATTAACGACTTGTAAAATAAACTACTACTAAATTGCTACAAAAATAAAAGATTTTGGGGAAGATAATTTAAATTTACTTCAAAAAAATTTATATTTATTTAACAACAAAAAACAATTCCAGATTGTTTATTTAAGTCACACTTGGCTGCAACACAAGGGCTATTGGCAATGTACCTCGTAATTATGAACCATGGTCAAGTGATGAAGAAACACATAAATGCCAGAGTATGCAACAAATGAAAATTAAAAAATATCTAGCAGAAAGAGACAAGGGAAATTACTTTGACAAATTGATTATACCAATCTATCATTAAAAAAAATAACATTTAGAGATAAGAATAATAATAATAAAAGATTCCATGAGAGAAAACACTGTCTTCACATTGTGTGTATACAATTAAAATTCTTTCTTTTTTATACATAAATCATTGTCTTTCAACTTAATTGTGCTACGACTTATTTTTTATTAAAGATTAATTGCAAAAATTTGTTAAAGTAAAGATTGGTTGTTTTAATTTGAGGTGGCTTGATATGGAAACTCTAAAAAGTATGTTTTAGATCTAATTCATTGAATATAAAAATTTTCATTTCAAGAAAGCAATATAAATAATTTATTCATATTATTAAGTTTATTTACAATTACTAATATGATTGGTAACTTTTTTTATTACTTTATTTGTTTTGTAAGGAAAAAACACAATTAAATAAATATTTTATTGTTCCATTGTGCATCTCTTTCATTATTCTCAATGGGCTATTAATTACAAAGGAAAATATTTTATGCTCTTACATCTTTTTATATACATTACTACAATGGTCAGAAAACTTTTCTATGAGAAGAGCCCATTTGTAAGAAAAAGAGATCAAGAGAGATACAATTAAGAACTTATACAAAAGAATTAAGGTATCAAAGAGCCCTTCATTGTGCACAAATGTGTGTAAAAACGGGAGGGAGGGGTTCTAGTAGCAGTCACAAACAAATCAACATGCTACAATCAATATTTTTTCTTAAATATTTAAATAAAATGTTACAGTAAAATCTCATTCCTTCAAAAATTAAGAACTATGGAAGATATTTTTATTTTTGTGGCTCTCAACATAAAAATAACTTACGGCAAAATATTATAATGTTGTGAGTTAGACTTCAAAGCTTCATGACAAATTTCAGCACCAATGATACCTAGTACTTTATACTAGAATTTCATGTTTATATTAATAATTAAAATAGACTTTTGTTGTTATTGCATATAAAAGTCATAAAATACAAACAATGAATGTCATAAATATGTTTTTGTCACTTCTGTTGGGAGGTCAAAAGCATCCATTCATGAGTGCTCCCGAACTTGCATACAAATAAGTAAACCTTGCTAGAAATCACTGCAGAGTATCTTCCTATAGTGGCACTCTAATCAATAAATTGGACTTTTACTGCTTTAGAACAAACCGTGATATTTTTGTTGTTTCTCAATACGTTTTATTAATGGGAAACAATTAAATACAGGAGTAGCTGTTTTAAGCCAGTAAGATGTTTCCATGTATGGACAAACACAGGAAAATTTTTTTGATAATTACAAAGGAAAAATGAAAAAATGTTTAGCAGTTGTAATTATTTTTTTTAAATAAAATACAGAGGAAAATGCCTGAAGCACTGCAACTGTCTAGCAAAGAGCCAAAGTTTGCCGACCCCTGAATTAGTGGATAAAAAAATCTTTACTAGAGAAAAAAAGAGAGGAAATCATTTCAAATTTCATCTGAATATATTAAAATTTTTGAATTTAAATAATAAAAAAAGCTATTCATCAAGTTCTTTTTATACACTCAATAAGATGAAAGGAAAAAACTACACTAATGAAAATATATATTTAAACTACAGACACTAAACTTACCATAAAACTATCCATAAATAAAGTAAACTGTCTTTTTTTAAAAAAATTCTCATTGATCTCAAACCATTTGAAATTTTTCTATAAATGTGTCGCTCTCTTTTTCCACTAACAAAGGGAAAGGCATGGCTAAGGAAATTCATTTGGGGATGAGACTTTAGTGTAATAGTAGTACTCCCTTAGGGTGTTCACCCCTCAATGTAACTCCGCCAAATGGCCAGTCAATTCGGAGAAAATAGCCTTCGAAACTCATGCTGCTTAGCTTATACAAAAGTTATTTCCCCCTTTCTTCAGTGTCACCGCAGCATGGATGGCAAGATAACGGAGTAGCATGTGATAGGTCAGGGTTCGAATCACACGATCAGCTAACTTGTGTGTGTGTGCTGTTTTAATTTCTTTTTCTCCAATTGATTTTATTATTTATTTTTAAAATTAAATAAATTTATTTTTCATAAATGGCTTATTGATTATTAAATGATATTCTATATAATTATAGTAACTATTTTACTTTTTAAAATACAAAAACCAAATAATATATAGTAACTATAATTACTTCTGTCATTAAAATCTAATTAATTGTATTTTTTAAATTATTCCTTACAACTAAACGGCAATAAAATTTTACCTCAGTTTTTAACAAACCGTTTTTTATCAAGAAAAAGGCAGCTGTTTTTAAAGAGCAGGTGTTATTTTTTTAAGAACAAAGAATGCTCCAATAAAAATAGATATCAGTAGGATAATGTGTTACGGAGTGACCAATCGTATAGTGGAGTTTTTACTTTTTAACAGTAGAACTATTATAAGTAACTTTTAACTTTTTTTATAAGTAGTTTCGCCAACACAGGGCTGCTCTGCAGTCCAACCACACTGTACCACCACATTTGGCACGTAGCACCTAAAGTGCGAAACCTCCATTTAAATAGGGGATTTTTTGTTACGTTGTAACATAATGGATTTTAGTTATTACACTATTGAGAACACTTCTGAACACTTTCTGAAGATAGAGAAATTTTTTTAATGTAAATGACATTTGCTTTTCACCTGAACTTCTTAAAAAACGTTCTTGCAGTAATTCTTTTATTAACTGTGTTAGATATAAAAAATTAATTGTTTTGAATGTTTTTAAGATAATTATCATTCAGGTTCATGTATGTAATAAAAAAATTTTGTAAGAGAAAGTTATCCTTTTACTTATATTTATTTAACTTTATTTATTATTTTTTAATTTATTTTTACTTTTTAAGTATTATTATCATAACTATTAGATGTTTTGTATTTTAAAAGTAAAATAGTTACTATAATCATATAGAATTCATTTAATAAATCAATGAGCCATTTATAAAAAATAAATTTATTTAATTCTAAAAATAAATAATAAAATCAATTGGAGAAAAAGAAATTAAATTAAAATGGCAAGTTAACCGATCGTGTGATTCGCACCTTGACCTATCGCATGCTACTTCGATATCTTGCCATCCATGCTACTGTGATGCTGAAGAAAGGGAGAAATAACTTGTATATAAGCTAAGCATGAATTTTGAAGGCTATTTTCTCCGAATTGACTGGCCATTCGGTGGAGTTACATTGAGGGGTGAACACCCTATTACACAAAAGTCTCATCCCCAAATAAATTTCCTTAGCCATGCCCTCCCCTTGTAAGATAATTTAACTTTTTAAATAATTTGTTTTAATGAAGAAATTTAGAATCTGTTTCTGTTCTAGGATCTGAACAGAAAAGGAAAATTTTAAAAAGTTAACATTGCTCTTAAACACAACTTTTTGCTTAAAAGATAATTTTAAAGGGGCCCATTAAAATTTTTCAGAACATTTACTTGATTATTAGTAACATAATTACATTGAATTATACTATGGAAAATATTTAAATAAATATTAAATCAATTTCCTTAATAACTTACGCTGAAGATTTCTTTCTACAACTGCAGGTTCTACTTCATCACTGCCTGCTGGAGACTGTATATCAAATAAATTAATTGTTGAAGCATCTTTGCATAAAACAGCTAAATGACCAGATCTAGGAGTAGGAACGTGAAAAAGCAAAACATATAACTTATTTTGAAATAATGCAACACATTAAATGTTCTTTTTCTTCCAGAAATCAATTAAATTACTAGATGTACCATTATGTTTCAATGTAAAAGGAGAGGTAAAAAATATCACAGTTAATTCTAAAAGCAAATAACAGTATAACAAATGCTAAATATTTACATTCATGATATTGAATTCAACTTTTCTAGAATAAAATTGAATAGCTTAGCTAAAACTTGTTCAACTATTTCCTGTTCAAATTTTTTTTTTAAAAAAAATATTATCTTAAAATCAATTTAAAAATGTGTTTGTTCACTTGATATTAAAAGAAAATCAATATATATATATATATATATGTCTTGTTTTGCGAGTGAACATCAAGACATTTTATTTTGAACTGTTTTTATTCCATGAAATCACTTTTGAATCTGATTGCTAAGAGAGAGAGAGACCGGCACAGAAAAAGTTGCCCCTTCAAAAACCACAAGTTTTTCAAGTACGCACCTTATTGAAGAGATATACTTGAAAATTTAAGCATGAAATATTATGTAATAAAAATTAATGGTCGGAGCGGCAAAGTTCTGTTAACCGCTTAACAGTTTCGTTTTTCTGCCATATTATGTCCAAAAATAAGCACATTTTTTATAAACAATTTTGTATTCAAATCGATTGTATAAACTCAAATCCACAGTCAAAATTGTTACAAGTATTGCATTTATTAATTTATTTAAAATTTTTAATTAAGCGAAAAAATGGCATTTTTACTTAAAGTTGGCTTTTTTCCGAACAACTAACTGAACTGTAAAGAACATTTTACAGGAATGGAAGCGAGAGAAAGATTTATTACATTTTACATTTATTACACAATTACATTTTATTTCAAAAATCAGCTTGTGTATGGTAAATTTTAAAGCATGGAGATAAACAAAGTCCAACATCACAATCAGGACAAAAATATCTTGTTTCTCTTCTGATCCGTTTTCCGCTCTCGTTCCGTTTTGAGCAACACACAAAGCATTGCCTCGTCGGTCTCAATTTCTTTTCGGTGGCAGGAATCACTTCTAAAAAGTGTCTTTCCATCAATCGTAAATGATTGGGCAAAATTCCTGGTCGTCCTATTCTTTCATTTACTGTTCCATGCCTTTCAATCAAGCGATCAACTAAATCTAGTCTAAAATTCAAATGGGAGTATTTTCCGCCGTGCTTCTGGTACAAAACAAAAGCATTCCACAGTGATATATCAAAAAGGTGGAAGAATATTTTTTTGTAGTATTTTTTTCCTCTCTTCTTTATGATGGGATAATTGGTAAGATGTTGATCTAGTCTGTCTACACCTCCCATTGTATTGTTATATTCCATTACTACTTGTGGTTTTTTTCTGACCTCATCATTGTGAGATGGCACTTCAATCATTTCGGGATTATGTATTGTAGATAAAAGACTTACAACCTTCTTATCCATCCATTTGATGATACACACTTTTCCTCTTTGGAAAGCACGGACTTCACCTTTTTTTAGTTTTTTTTATTGCAGTTCCTTTGGAACGTCTTTCCTGTTGAGTTTGAGTGTTCCATACATATCTGTTTGTTTGCTAAGAAGGATATCTGCCAGTTCTGGAGATGTGTAATAATTATCTGTCGTTAGGCAATATCCTTTATTCAATAGTGGCTGCATAAGTGTCATCACAACTTGAGATGACTTGCACAAATATTGGTAATTATTATCGAAAAGTGTGTCTTTTCCAGTGTATATAATAAGTTGATATACGTAACCAGACTTTGACTCGCATAACATAAAACTTTTTATACCGAATCGTGATCTCTTTAGTGGTATATATTGCTTCCAGTGCAGTCGTCCTTTGAAGAGCATCAAGCTCTCATCTATTGTTACATCTCTTTCAGGTGTCATGATTTCTTGATAACGTGCATTCAAGTGTTTTATTACAGGCCACAGTTTTTGTAATTTCGGACACTCATGTGTTTTAGCATCAAATTTCGCATCATCGGAAAAATGAAAATATCGATGAATTAGGTGAAAACGACGGTAAGACATAATTTTTGAGAAAAATGGCGTTGAAGTTGAATGTCACCTACTCCAATATAGTTCAATATCAGGTTTTTTTACAATCCCTTGTAAAATATTCAATGCAAAAAACACTTGAATTTCGTTTTTTGATGTTGGTTCCCACTTTTTTGCTCTACTATTTCTTCGAAGATTACAGTTTCGAATACTTCGATCTGCATATTTGTTGGTTTCCGAAACTATCACTTCAAGTAGGTTATCATCGAAGAAAATATCAAGAAACTGTAGAGTTCCGTCACTTAAATCAATATTCAAATGGATAGCAAGATTCGCTGTGAAAGGAAATCTTGGCGGTGGTGGAGGAGGATTATTGATATCAATTTCGCAAAAGTTCCGAACCTGAGTTAGGTCATCCGAACTTTCCGTTTCTTCGTCACTGGAGAAGTCCGATAACGAACTTTCACAACTGCCTGAATCATTTAGCGAAATTTCCGATTCACTATCTGATCCAATATCAGAATTATATTCTGTAATAAGCCGCTCACTATCACTCATTGTAACACAAAATGAGGAAAGAAAGTATTCGCAACGCGTGATACAATAAACTAAATTTGCACTTTTCCCCGCGTAAAGCAGTAAAACCAGATGAAACAGGTTTACACTTATTTTGATAGCCAGTCTTTACTGGACAACTAGAGCCATCTATTAGAAGCAATGGAAACTAAAAAAATGAGAAAAAGCCGGGCAAATCAGTGGATCGGCGTAAAAAAACATGCTGCCCGAGCGGCGCTCGGGCAAATCAGAAAAGTCCCCTTTCGCTGCACCCGAGCGGCGTTCGGGCAAAACTGGTAAGTGGTTAAAGGCATGTGTTCTTCATTCACGAACTGGATAATAAATTTAATACTTGGAGATGTAACGGGAAAATAAAAGTTAGAAGTGGTCTAGGGATTTAATTTTAGATCTAATTTAATTATCCTTACATTCCCCCCCCCCCAATTTAAAAATTGGAGTAATGGTCACCTTCTCTCTTGCAAACATAATAAATTTTTAATGTTTATAAAGCAGTACATAACATAATATAGAAATACATATTGCACACAGAAAATAGATTTAAGTAATACGAATAATAAAATCAAAATACAATAAAATAACCCAAATTATAGCTATAAACAAAATAATAACACTTCTAAAATATTAATTGATAAAAAAGAAATTCCTTACACATAAATGTACATTAAAGTTTTCAAATCAATATTGCATCCAGAAAAAGAGCTTAACGTTTCCTCCAAATCTTTCATATTATTATATTTGTGTTATTGCTAGCACATAGTCTATCTATTTGTAGTATATGTGGAGAAATTTATCATATTAAACAATAATATAATTTATAAAAACACATGATATACAAATATTAAGATAATAATTTTCTATTAAAATCTTCTCAGGCGCCTTCGTAATACTACTTAATTTTGTTACATAAAATTATACATAGCTGAAATACACTGTCAAAATATCAAAGCATAGACATGAATAAAATGATATGATTTATAATATGAGAACAGTTTATATAACACGTATACACTATTCAACACACCAGACCATATTCTTTTTACATGTATTATAAGAATATAAGGATATAAGAACATAAGAACTCTTTTATTAATCTAGATTCGAAAAGTGGAATCATCTCTAAAAAGAAATCTATCTTTACTTATAGTAATTACTTTTTCAACAACACATACAAATTAGTGTAGTAAATTTTTCACCATATTCCCTTTTACTTCAAATCATCACATAAAATAATTTGAATCTCACCATAACTTTTTAAGCTTATTCATTTCATTGGCAAATTTTTCTCCTTCGCATTTCACATTCAGTAATATAATTTACATTATACTAATACCAACACATCTCTCCGACAAATCTACGTGATCAAATCACAGATGTTCAGGGATGCTAATATGAAAACAATAAGAGGTATACAAATCAAACTAAATAAGTTTGTCCTCTAGATGTTTCAAGACATATACAAAATCATAATGATTGATTCTCTTTGATCCACTGTATCATTTCCAAAATAAACTTCAAATTATTAAATTACTTTAATTTCAGACAAGGAAAATTTCGAGAAACAGTGAATCCTGATATGTGGCCAGTATATCAAAACACACATTTCAAGATGAGAAAATTTTTAATTAAATTTAGTAAAGTTGCTGATGAATAAAATAATTAACAAAATAAAATTCAGTGGATAAAAATAATGCAATGTGACTTTAATTTTGTTTCTCCTCATATATAATCAATAACATTTATTCGTACATTAGAGTTATTTCTCTAATGTATTAACTTCATATCCTTTCAACTTTACAACACCAATACTATCATATAAATGATATAATTCCTTTAACAATTTACAAAAAAATAATGAAGTACATTAAAATTTCTCAAAATTTTATTTAATAAAACACATTCTACTTTCTCTTCTAAATATAAACAACATCACTTAACACAAAATATATTCTATAAAAATTTTAATATCGTTTATATTACTGTTCCTCTTTGAAGAGTCTTATTAAAGAAAACTCAGTCACTTCTGCACTACACAATACATTTCTTTTCTTTTTCTCTTTATTTTGGATATTTTGTTGAATGTAACTCAAGTGAAATTTTTCAGTTGGATGATTATCCCTTAAACGGATTGAATGAACTATTTCAGTTTTATTAAGGGCATTGGGTATATCTATTTCAAACAATATATATATATCTGAATATTTTCTTAATACTGTGTAAGGACCTGAACAAGGGGGACTTAATTTCCTTGTATTGGGGTATTGAAATTCCTCAAACATTACTGTCACCAACCTGGAAATCAGCTTCCTGAAATTTTTTGTCATATCTAATTTTATTGATGTTATAATATTGTTCTGTTCTTTCTTTGGCTAATTTTCTTGCTTCTTCTATGGGAGGATATATTTCATTATCTCTTAGTGAAGTTTCAAAAGGTAAATTGTCATACAATAAATAAGTTAGAGGGAAGCCTGTTATTGTATGTGGACTTTGATTATATTGATGAGTTACTTTTTCTAAAATTTTTGCCCATTGGACTTTACTTGTGTTGTTACTAATTTCACATTTTAAATGGGTAATGATAGTTTGATTTACTCTTTCTACTTTTCCATTAGTTTGCGGTCGATGAGAAGTAGTTAGTAACTGAGGGATATTGTTATGTTTTAAAAAATGTTTGAATTTTGAAAAGGTAAATGCAGTATTTCTGTCACAGTATATTTTTTTTGAAGATTTGACTCAAACAATTAATGTACGTATTATTGTTGCATTTTTTGAAGGGAAAGTCCAAATATATCTGGTGGCATGATCTATAATAATGTGCAAATATTTCTTTACTGAGTTATAATAATTTAAACCGCCTACACTATCTATTGATAACAGTTCAAAAGGTTTTTCACATAAGGGAAGTGATTGCATCAGTCCATATTTTTTCTGATGTGACTTCTTATTAAATTGACATGTTTCACAGTGTTTTACATAATTTCTTACATCAGTTATAATTTTTATCCAGTAATATTGTGGTGATATTAATTTTAACATGGTAGCTACACCAGGATGACCAAATTTTTTCATGCGTTGTTTCTATTAGTTTCACTCATAGTGCTTTGGGTACAATTATTTTACATAAACCTTGTCTTTTCACAACGAAAACACCATCTCTCTTAAAACCTTTAGGGGCTGATATATTTTCCAAATTTTAAAAATGAATTATCTCATTGATATCTAATAAAGGTTCTGGGGAGTATTTATTAAATGATAAGCAATAGGATTTCTGGTTAGCATATCAGCTTCAATATTAGTGTACTACCTTTCTTATATTTTATATCAAAATCATACATAGAAACTTTTAAAAACCATCTAAAAAGTCGACCTGTGGGATTTTTAAAATTTTTACGCCAAACTAATGCATTATGATCTGTATGAACTGTGAAATGAGATCCATGAAGATAGAAATGGAATTTATCTAAACTATCAATTATTGCTAAACATTCTAATTCAGTTATTGTATAATTAATTTCATAATTTCTCAGTTGCCATGAGTGAAACACAATCAGGTGCTGATCTCCATTGGGTTTTTGTTGTTTGAGGATACATGATATTGAAGCTTTCGATGCATCAACATAAAGATGACAAGGATAATTTGCATAAAATAAGGCTAAAATAGGTTTTGAAATTAAGCTGTCTTTAAGTTTTTGAAAAGATTGTTGACATTCTGGGGTCCAGTTCCAAATTTGATTCTTTTTAAGAAGATTATTTAATGGCATTCCTAATTTTGCATATTGAGGAATGAATTTATGATAGACATTAATACTACCAAGAAATCTTTTAAATCTTTTACATTTCAAGGAGGTAAGAGTTTTTTAATTATTTCTACATTCATATAATTTGGACTGTATGACCCTTGTTTTATCTCATATCCCAAGAAATCAATTGTATCTTTACCAAATTTACACTTTGAGAATTTTAATTTAATATTTTCAATTTCACAAATTTTAAAAATTTCTTCTAAATGCTTTGTGTATGTTCTTCAATTGATTCTGAAAATACTATTATATCGTCAAAGTAATTTAGTGCAAATTTTATTTGATATTTATTTAGAATTTGTCGAATTGCTCTTTGAAAAATAGCTGGGGAATTTTTATATCCAAAAGGCAAGTGATTAAATTGAAAAAGACCGTAATTTGATGTAAATGCAAGTTTTTCAGATTCATTATCATCTAATTTAATGTACCAATAGCCACTATACAGGTCAATTGTTGAGAAAATTTTTGCGTGTGTTAATTTATCTAAAAATGCATCTATTAGTGGAATTGGTTCCACATCCAATTTTGTGATAGCATTCAACTTTCTATAATCGATACATAATCATGTTCGAGCATTATCCTCTTTTTTAAAGGCTAACGTTATAGGGGCTGCATAAGAGCTATGAGATGGTTTAATTATTCCTGCTGTCAGCAATGCATCTAATTATTTTTATTTCCACATCATCTTTAGGAGAGGTTCGATAAGGGCATTTGCAATGGGTAATTCTGATGTAAGTACGACTTTAGGTGAAGTACAGCTTATTTCACCCACATCAAATTTATTTTTAGCAAAGACATGTTTATATTTATCAATAATATCATTAACAATATCATAATCACTGTTAGGAATTATTTCTACATTAAACACATGATCAACTTTTTTATAAATAATTTTATTATTAATTTTAAGACTTTTATTATTTAGTTTATGCTTATACGTTTCTTTAATAATTTCTTTAGGTTCACCCTGTTTTGGAATTATTTTGCCTCTTTGAAATATTTTCTGTTCACTAAAATTAATAATTAATTCAAAACTACTCATAGTCTGACAAGATATGATTAAGTAAGGTAGCTCTAACATTTACTATTAGGAATTTAATATCTTTAATAATTTCTCCTATTTCATTGGTAAAATAATATATTTACTAACCTTAATTTTTCCATTGAAGGTGGATGTTGATGTTGGATCCTGTATCCAATAAAGCTGCAATTTTCTTTGGATGATGAGAAGATCTCATCTTTGATATGGTCGAATTATGGTATTGTTTTCTGGAGTCTTTGACTGGGATGGAAAGTTGGAGCATCTGGTCACAAATCCACTGATCTTTGTTGCGAGATCCATTGGTTTCTTGGATACATGGTCGCCTCTGAGGTGTAAAGGATGGATGGATGATGATAGGATGTTGGACTTGAGGATATTCCTGTTTGTGTACTTGGTTTCGGGAATAACCATTTGGTGGTTGATTTTGACCACTGCGCATCTTCCGTATTGTGGTCTGTGAGCAAGTTGGGTCGGATGGGTAGGTGTTCTTTAATCGGATATTTTGGACTGATAAATTTGGATGATAAATCGATTTGTAGTTGAAATTTTACTTTTTTGTATGTCCAAAATTTTCATCTTTTCTTTCAGCTTTTTATATCTTTCAAACTTTTTAACTGCATTTCTACGGCTCTGTCTTCTTTTATCCTTTGATTTGTAAAATTTTTCAGCTTCTTCTTCTTAGTTGATTCGGGATGCGATCTCTTGTATTCTATAGAAGTATTCTATGTAAGTCTCATTGGATGCTTTTCTGTTTTGACTAGTTGAAGATAAATCTCCGCGGACTTATTTGTGTTCCAAATTCTCGTACTAAGTTCAATTTAAATTCGGTGAAACTTCTTGGTATAGGATTGACTGGATGAAAGTTGCAATGGGTCCACTTACTAATTTTGTTAAAAATATAATTTTCTGTTTATCTGTTATTTCAAAGAATTGCAAATATTTTCAAATTAGTTCAAGAAATTTTGAATGGGCATTTCTAGGTTATACTTTGGAAAAAGTTTGGATATCTTCAAAACGTATTTCATTTTTGACTATAGTTATATGATGAGCTTTTTTTTCTTCTTCTGTTTTTGGTATGCTCACTTCTTCTCTAATCTACTTCTTAATATTTACTGCCTTATTTTCAATCTTAAAATTTTGATTACTTGAATTTCCTTCAAGTGAATAAGATAATGTTACTTCTTCTCTGGTTTTGGAACGGCACTTTTCTTTTCGTGGACCGGAGTCTTTCTTTTTCTTCTTACCATCAGAGAATGCTTATTAGAGAGCTGTTTTTATTTTCTTGCGGTCGAAGTAGGTTTCGTTTCCCGGTGCCTCTTTCCTCCGGCAACCCTACGTTCCGCTAAGCGACATGCATTGCTTTCAGTGTTCCATAATTTTTCTCTACAGCATTTTCCATTATAGTTGGATGATTTGGCATCCGTTTTCTAAAGGTTTTTATTTTTTCTATGGATTTAAATAAAAGTTAAAATACGTTTGCATGCCGTAGGTTTTCTTCCTTCAGGCTCAGACTGTCGACTTATAGCTGTCGTGGTTTTTTCGGCTCAACACCAAGGCATTTTATTTTGAACTGTCTTTATTCCATGAAATCAATTTGGGATGTGTTTGCTAAGAGAGAGAGAGAGAGACGGACACCAAGTTTTAGAATCTGTAACCACTTACAGGCCAGATGTTTTTCAAGTGGTCTTCTTATTGAAGAGATATATTTGAAAGTTAAGCATGGCATACTAGGTAATAAAAATTCATTGTCGGAGTGGTAAAGTTCTGTTTAGGGCCATGTGTTCTTCATTCCCGAACTGGATATTAAATTTAATACTTGAAGATGTAACAGGAAAATAAAAGTTAAAAGTGGTCTAGGGATTTAATTTTAGATCTAATTTAATTATCCTTACATAAACATATATCCCATGTGTGTGATATTCAACATTTTTATTATTAAAATATTTTAAGATATTTATTTAAACAAATGAACCTTCTGATAAATTTTACTTATAAATTGTTATTTGAGTTTGCTTTCATTCGTGTACAATGTTTAACATGCGAAGGGTTTTAAAATCATGGAAATAAAAAATAAAGACATAAACATCTTTTGTCCATGTTGTGCAATAGCTCTGAACATGAAATTAGCTCTGAAGTGTGTGTATTTATTTTTTTAAAAATTATTAAGATAAAGTTTTATAAATATCGATCTTTCATTCGTTTTCTTCTATATAATCATTATGGCAATATACTATTTAATTGTTCTACATTTGCGCAATTTTTATGGTAAGCAGTTTTAAATAAGCTAATTAACATTTCATAAAAGCTTCAGATTATTCGATGAATATTATATCATGCTATTCATGGAATGAAAACTTCAAACTCATTTTTTTCCATGTTGAAATTTTGTACATATGCTATTATTCAAAACTCTAAGGTTTTTTTGATAATTGAAGCATGGGTTTGAAATTTTTTATACATGTTCTGAAATGTTTGTTTTGTGTTACTTGGCATGGAATTAGCTTTAACAGGTTTAATACTTTTTCTAAAATTTTCAAAATAAAAATTAATGTTTTTTTTGAGAATTTTTGGAAGTTTAACTATAAAAAAAATTAAAGAGCAGCAGCAGGAAAAACCCCATGCACAGTTTTGTGTAGTATATTATAAGGTACTTGGAAAAAATTTTGAAAGAAAAGAGACATATTTAAAAAAGGTTTGAGAAATTTAAAAAATGCTTTAAAAAGTTCAAAAAATTTAGATTTTACAAACATTTTGCAACAAATTAAAATTTTTTTGTATGGAATTATCATTAAATATTAATCTTTATAAAATACAATTAAAACTTGTGACGGGGCTATTCGCGAGAGTTTCTAACTAATCCTCTTGGGAAACTTTGGGGCTAGCATTTATACTAATTCACAGCCTTTCAGGAAAAACACGAGATAAATATATGTTAATTAGTTCGACTATATAAAGTCTATATAGGTTTTGTAGATGTAAGAAGGAGCCACGAAGCTGTCAAGTAAGTTGAATATTGGAGAATTACTTTATGAACTTAGCACGCGTTTAAAAGGTGTAATTTATGAGAGTAAATTATTAGATTCAAGATTTAAGATAGTAGATTCAGTACCGGTCTAAGGTTAGTTAGAGCTAGTTCGCCTTGTCCATTTCTGGTAGATCTTAGAATTGAGTATTAGGATTAATCGATGTTTTAGGAATCACTCCTAGGTTTCTTCTTATAGTTAAACTTGTGATTGTTTAAGTGTTTGTTCCGAACTTGAATAAATATATTTGTTATTATGGCGATTGCTGGTAATACTATGTTTCCTCCCACACTTAGAAACTAGCCGGGTGGAGTGAGCGGGGTCCAGGTAGGACCCCGCCACCACAATGGCACTCAACGTGTTTGTCCAATGGACATATCTCCCTTAACCCCAAGATGGGAGTCGGATCCAATTTTAGGCCCTTGCCTGATATTTGTTTCTCAGGAGTTGAGAACATAGAGGAATTTTTAGAATGTATTGATAGCAATGTTAAATTTTACGAGATACTGAGCAGTTTGACATGTTCTTATCTCAAAGGGCGTCTCCGAGGACGTGCTTTGGACTGGTTCGAGGTTTTTGGGTCGTCGTTAGTGAAGGGGAATGCTATGGATTTCGCGCAATTAAAAGAAATATTGACGGAAAATTTCCCAGTGATTAGGAATAAGTCTGAATTGGAAGTCAGGTTCTCTATTCGTCGTATCAGGGTCATGGTCAGGCTCCATCAGATTTTATATACGACTTACTCAAAACACACAAAAGGTCGGGACTAAATATGTCGGAAGCTAATTTAATCGATCACATTATTGCCCGTTTGGAACCACAGTTGTTGTAATACATAGAGATTCGAAATCCAACTTCTCAGTTGCAGTTACTTCAGATGATCACGAAATATGAGGATAGATATTTGAGGAGAGACAACCAGGGTTTTAGTAATAATAATAGTGAAAGACGAGTTTGGGATGTGAGTAGGAGGTCTACCGAAGGTCGTACAAGTAGAAATTGGAGAGATACAGGGGTAGTTGAACGTCAAAATGATGGGAGACATGATTATAGAACTTCATATGGGACTAGACCCCAAAGGAACCATGCTAACCAAGGGTTCGAGAACAGGAACCATATTGACAGGAATGGTCGTGGGTTGGAGATTCGTGGCGAAAGGAATCAGCTTAGAAATAGGGGTCCGAGTGATAATTTTGACCGGGGATCGAATAATCATTGGAATAGGGGGAATCATAAAAATTTAACTTTGTAAGCGTTCGAAATCAGGATCGATCGCAGGTTGATGAGAAACCTCCTAAAAGGGTTTCTGCTTTACGGATGTCCCCTGTAGAACTTCCGTACGTGCCCATTTTAGTCAATCAGATCTTCACGAAGGCATTATGGGATACTGGGGCCGAGAGGTCGTTTATCTCTGAAGAAAGGTATCGATCATATTTTTCTTATAAGCCAGTTAAAAATCAAACACAAAAGTTATAACGGCTCAAGGCGCTTGTTGTAACAATGTAGGGACGGTAGAATTGGAGATCCGATTTCAGAATTAAAGAAAAAGTGGAATTTTCATATATTAGCGGTTCTAGAATAGCCTTGCATTTTTAGTATCGATTTTATTCGAAACTCGAAAATAACCATGAATTTCGATGAAAAGTCATTAGCGATTCCAGATTCACAAATTGAAGAAATAAAAATCGATTAGGGGAATTTAGAAATTGATTTTTCAAATAAGAAACTCGAGGAAAGTTTTGAGGCTGCAATATAGTTTGTGCAGTAATTATAGATTTGGTACTTTCGTCAAGGGAACAATTGATTGCCGAATAAAGGCAGGACCCTGAACTGGTTCACATTTACCATTATTTACAAAACCCCAATGACAGTACGGTAAATGCGGCAGTCTGCGGAAACTGGTCTCAGGATTTTAGGATAGTGCACGGCTTGTTATTTTATGCGAAGTACGCATCTGCTTTCGGACAAATGAGAGTATATTTTCCAAGGTCAATGTGTGAGGTGCGATAATGCGCGAATTGCATGATAAGCCTATGGCTGGGCACCTTGGCACAAAAAAATACATATTTACGCGTGAAGGCTGCTTGTTATTTTCCTTATATGAAGAGGATTATACATGATTATGTTTTGACGTGCGATACGTGCCAAAAAGTTAACTATAAGAACGCGTTACCGGCCGGTCATCTAATACCGATGATACTTAATTATCCAAATGAAATAGTTTCATTAGATTTGTTAAGCCCCTTCTTAGCATCGAAACCTGAAATTTATAGGTATATTTCAGTAATAATGGATCACTTTATGAAGTGGTTGGAAGTGATACCCCTCAAAAAGGCGTCCACAAAAATAATCGCCAATACCCTGTTCGAAAATTATATTTCGCGATATGGAGCTCCAATAAAACTTATAAGCGAGAACGGTCCCCAATTTATATCCGAAGTTTTTGAGCATTTAAGTACTAGATTAGATATAAAGTTTGTCAAAACTTGTGTATCGACCTCAGTCAAATAGAACGGAACGAGTTAATCGCGATTTATTAGAAATGCTTGCTTCTTTTGTAAATAAAAATCATGAGACCTGGGACAACTTTCTAAGAGAATTCGCGTATGCATTACGAAAGGCAGTTCACGAAACCACTGGAAAAACTCCGGTAGAATTATTTTTGGGCAGGAAGCTTATTACCCAGTTTCAAAAACTTGTGATCGTGATGGATGGAACAGAACTTGTGGTTATGAATACTGAAAAGGTGTTTGAGGAAGATAGGCAGAATACTAAGAAAAAGCATGAAAAGTGGGCGAAGTACTACAATAAGAGGATACGCGAATTTAAAATTAAGCTCGATGATTTAGTGTTCGTTGAAACTCATCCTAAAAGCTCTGCCAGTAAAAAGGTGGTAGCAAAATTCTGTCCTAAATTCGAAGGTCCTTATAGAGTCGTAAGTGTTCAAAACAATAATGTTGTAATTTGGAATGCAGGTAGAACTACTACAGTTAATATAGACCAAGTGCGAATTTACCATCAGAGAAAAAGTGATGAAGGTGCAGTGAAGGTAGATAGTTCATTTAGCAGAGGATCCGAGTATCAGTCGAGTAGCTTGGAGGATAGTCGATATGGGTTAGATCGGTCACAGGGCTTTAGGAGTAATGAGTCGGGGGAAGACAGATACAGGAGAGATAAAAGACTACAGGTGTAGGGAATAAAAGCAATCAGAGAGGGATAAAGGAGAGCAGACACGAGCTGACCAAAAGGCGGAGTAAGCGTGCGATCCCAGAATCACTGTCAGAAGGGCCGCACCAGAAAATAAGGAAGAACCAAAGCATAAGGAGGTGGAAAAGGGCAACGCCAGAGTCACTGTCAGATGGGCTGAGGAGGAAAAGAAAAGCCACACACAGAGAGAGCAACAAGCAAAAGCTCCCGTCCTCCATCGCGCCGACTGAACAGGTAGGAAAGAAAAAACAACTAGAAGATAACCACCGTAGACAAGTTCCAGAAGGAGGTCGTCAGCAGCCAGAGGAAGAAAAGCTACTTCAGCCAAGATGGAGACATCAGAGAAGGTCCACCCCACGCGATTCCAGATACGGAAGAGAGGTTTACGGAAAAGCCAAGTCCAGATCACCAGTAGAAACATTGCCAGACCAGGAATGACCAATCCGATCTAGAAGAAATCAAGTAGGGCGAGCTCATCACTATAATTTACGAAGGCGCCGACAGTACAGAACAGGTCTCCAGGAGTTAAAAGGGGAATGTACGAAGCAGAAGGTCCACATCGTTGGATGTTCAGATTGGAGACATCAGAGAAAGGAGAGGAACAAGATATTAGTCAGGTTGTATTGTTTCATTTATATTTTTACTGATAGGCAGTCAGGTGAACTTTTTGCAGGAAGCAAGGCTTGTTTTGTTAAATATGACTAAGTACAAAAGTCACAATACGTTGAGTGAAAAATTAACATTTGTATACCTAAATATATTCTAAATCATGGAAAGCATATGTATGTTTACATTTGTTTCCTACGTGGGAAGACTCGGCTAAGGGTGCAAGAAGTCCTTGTATTGTTTGTTTATATTGAGAATGCTTTGAAAATTGTATATAATTGTGTATGTATCGGCATATTGATGTGTATATTAGTTCATATCTGGTTTTTGGTCGCGGCGTAGATAGGAAAATCACAATAACACTAATAGCGCTGCGCGATTGGAATGGCAGTTTTTCTTTAACCAGATCAAATTTGTAAAGTAATTGACAATTGAAATATGTGTGAATTCAATGTTGTTTGTGTATGTATGCTGTGTTCAAAGAATCTTGTTGTACGTTCACTGATCCAGTTCTCATTTCAGGGTGGCTGACCCTGATGTTTTGAAGATTTTGTGTTGAAGAATAAAGATATGTAAACTCAAGATATGTTTAAAATATTTAAGTTTTACGGGTTGTGTACGGCCTGGTTTTTCTCTCGAATGGGAGGTTTTTCCTTGGTCCTCGCCCAAATAGGGCGAGGCCAAGGAATATTTCCCAAGCCCTATTTGGCCCAATAGGGCCAAATAGGCCTTATATATTGAGTGTAAAAGCAAAAAACTTGGGTGTGATAAAATTTATTGAGTTAGTAGTTTTGAGTGTTTTTTTAGCATATCGTTATGTAAAAGTTAATGCTAAACTCAAGTTTAAGATTTCTAGTTAGTTTAAGACTTAAATTTTTCAACGTTATTTATATCGGGCCATTAAGACCCCTTTATAAATCCCGTATTTTTCTTGGAGGGGGCTGTGACGGGGCTATTCGCGAGATTTTCTAACTAATCCTCTTGGGAAACTTTGAGTTTAGCATTTATACTAATTCACAGCCTTTCAGGAAAAACACGAGATAGATATATGTTAATTAGTTCGAATATATAAAGTCTATATATAGGTTTTGTAGATGTAAAAAGGAGAAGGAGACGCGAAGCTGTCAAGTAAGTTGAATATTGGAGAATTACTTCATGAACTTAGCGCGCGTTTAAAAGGTGTAATTTATGAGAGTAAATTATTAGATTGAAGATTTAAGATAGTAGATTCAGTACCGGTCTGAGGTTAGTTAGTGATCGTTCTCCTTGTCCGTTTCTGGTAGTCGGGTTTACTTAGAATTGAGTATTTGGATTAATCGACGTTTTAGGAATCACTCCTAGGTTTCTTCTTATAGTTAAACTCGGGATTGTTTAAGTGTTTGTTCCGAACTTGAATAAATATATTTGTTATTATGGCGTTTGTTGGTAATGCTATGTTCCCTCCCATACTTAGAGACGCGATGGGTGGAGTGAGCGGGGTACCGGGTAGGACCCCGCCACCACGAACTATATATCAAATATTAAAAATAAAAAAATTGCGAAGATGGTACCTTATTTTGTTTTCGCAGAATTTCACAAAGTGGATTCTTGGTAAAATCAGGAATCTTTCTAGATTGCGACCTTTATAAAAGATAAAAACTGTAGAAATACCTTATACGAAGTAAAAATAGACGTGAAAACTAAATATTATGTAGAATTTTCTCTTAGAATGTAGATTCTTATAAATAAGTCTGTACTGCGGAAATCTGTTACGAACTGCAGTCTTTTAATGTATAAGAGAAAGCAGAAAATGGAAACGATTGATTTTTTAAAGCATAAAAAAATTAAACTTTTTTTTAAAAAAAGATTTCTTTGAATGGAAAATAAATTGACTGATTTGAACATACCAAATTGTATGAGTTTTTATAATTTCATATGAATTTCATTAAACTTACCAAAAATTTTATTTAATTTAATTATTCCACTTAACAAATGGTTTGGAATTTGTATTGTTTTTAATATAGCAATTATAAATCAAATAATAAATAGAATGCTTTTCGATATAATGAATTTACTTAAATTAAGCCTGTTTAAATTGATTAGAATTTCATGCTTCAGAAAATAATGTTGGCAGATTCTTCTTCTTAATTGTATAAACAATATATGTAGAGAGAGACCGTACTTCTTTTGTTTTTAAATTAGTATTAATGATATATAATTCATTCTTGCATTTCTTGGTATAAATATTCTCATAGAAAAAAATTTAAATATTCCTACTTTCTTTTTTTATTATTTTACGTAAAAGTACCCCCTTCAAATTAAAGAATGCTTCATTTCATAGAGAATTTAATGACTACGGGCCATTTTCCAATTCCATGAACATTATTATTGTCAAATCTTAACACATTCACCAGATAAAATAGCAACATAAAACGTCAGAATAAACTGTTTTACAATAAATAAAAAAAACCTCTAATTGTTAAAAATAATGAAATAAATTTAGTTTTTTTAAATAAAAATGTTATAGAATACATATTAATATCAATATTATACGTATATTAAATAAAAGATAAATAATTTATTATTTTATTGAAAATAAATATTGTAAAGTGTAAATAGGTAAAGAGAATCTAAGGATAATTTTTTTAAAATCTCTCAGGTAATATAATGACCCTTTTTAAACTTTTGTTTTAAAGAGTCCAGCAAAAACAAATGATTTATTACATAAACAGTGAAAATCGCTTAACACGAAACTGAAGGGACTGAAATATTTTTGTTTTGTTAGAAGAATTTCGTGTTAAAAGATAGCGCTAAAAATAAAACATATCAAGAGAATTAAGTTTATTAGAGTTTATTTTATGTACATAGAATGTATACATGTATATGCATGTATTTCATAGAAATCTCAGTGAAACAAAAACATTCCCAAGAAATAAATGAAATTTAATACAACATTTTAAATATATTTAAAAAAAACATTTATTGAGTGTTTGGAAAATAATCTGATATTTTTCTTTGCATTGTTTTTTTAGCATCCAACTGCCAACAAATTGTTCGATGTCGTCCATTTTGTTATACATTTCACCATTGCAATATGAACACTTTTCATGATGTTTTTCCTATCGGATGACGTGGAGCTGCATTATTCATTTCATTTTCGTCGTCTGAACCTGCCTCAATGATATATTTTGAGCTTTGAACAAAATGTCTTTGTTTGCCATAATTGGGGTTATCATAATTGTACACACATTGTCATCATCTACTACAACAAATTTTTCCGATGGTATAGTAGGAAAGCTCAATAATACAGAAACTTTCTCAAACTTCGGCTGATATTTTCCGTATTTTGTTTATTCTCAGAAGGAAAATCTTTTCGTGTTAACCGATTTTCGTTTCGTGCTAAGAGAACAAAATGCATGAAAAAACACAGTAGTTCGTTGGGATCGCTGTATTATTTCATGTTAATTAATATTTTGTCTTAAAGGTTTTCGTTTTAGATGTATTTCACTGTTTGTATATGTATATATAAACATGTCAAATAGCAATTTATATGCATATACGGGCGAAACCGGAAAAGGAGCTCTTCCCAAAACGGGTACCGGTCGTGATAAGAATGCCATGCTTCAATTGGTATTTTTTAGTAAACTTAAAAATGTATTTTTTAATAATATATAGAGGAAGAGAAGCCTGGAGCACCGAATTGCTAGATCTACGGTAATGAAATTTCGTATGCATGTTTCTTTTGTTGAATTAAAATCTACCAAGAATGGGTCTAACGGAAATCTCGATTCTCAAAGGGGGTGAAAGGCTTTTTGATACAAAAAATTCCGTTTTTCAACTTTTAGATTTATACTTGAAATCTGAACCGAGATCTGCTACAAATAGGTTTTGTGGAAATCCACTTTGGAGGATGGGGTAACAGGAGCTTAAAGAATAATTATACTTCTGTTTTAGAAACTCAAGTCCTGTCCTTTTTAAATCAAAAAGTGAGAGGTGATTGCAATCGAAAGCTTAATGCTAGGACTTGGATATGAATAACTTATATACATATAAGCAGTGTATACACACACACCATCATTAAATACCCATCGAAGCTGGCGGGTAACGGCTAGTTAATTTATTGGACATAAATATACCAGTTAATCGAGGCTTTAGATTACTAATATATTTACATTATAGAAGTGGTTTCCAAAATTTTGTTTTTGAATGATCGATTTCTGCACGCACTATCTACTTATTAAAGACGATATTACCGAAAAAGAACTGGGCTACTGGTTCCAAATCTCACACACAAATATGCATTTTAACTTGGATCTCGGAATTATGAACTGCAATTCAGTAACAAAATACTAGAGCTCATTGCTTACTTTTCCTAACTCCCATTGCATTAAAATTCCACTATAAAAATAGTGCATACCTCAATATTTGATATGAGGAATCTTGAATGAAATTAAAATTTGAAACTGTGCCTGGATTAAATGAGTGAGTTATATTAGTCATACTATAAAGCAACACGAGGGCAATTTTAAAACTCGATCAAGTGACGAGAACGACACCTGAGCTGGTACCTCCCTTTCCTCATTACCAACCAGAGGAAGAACATTGAACCTCGACAGATTGAATGCGTATCGGTAGTAGCACTTATGGCTTGAACTTATGACACGATTCCGTGACCATGACCACGACCACGTGGCTCAGTTGAAATCGATCAAATTTCTAGAATTCCATAATCCAAACACCAACTCTAATGCAAACAAATAAGTTTAAAAAATAAGATAAAAAGCACTATAAATATTTTTAATTCTTTAGAGAAGTAACAAATATGAAATGTAATTGTTTGTAAAAAGTCATGGAATTAAAATATAATATAATTTGGTATTTTCAAATCAGGCCATATTTATTTTAAAAAAATCTCTCTCTCTACTCGTTTTTATAATACTTTATTATACATTGGCTTAACATTAATGCTTTTCATTTTTCAACTTTTTTTATGTGTTAGAAAGCTACATTTCATAATATATTTCTGTAATATATATAAACCTATATATAACAATCTGCATTTTGAAGAATAATTCTCTTTAGTTAGCACATACATTAGTTTTTATTTCGCAGATTAATAGGTGAGTCGTTGTTCAAATTCTGATTTTACCAAAGGGGAAATTTTGCGAGTACTAATTATTACATGAAACGGGTTTTTTTTTAGAATTCTTGGAGGGTCCCCAAGATAGGAGAATACCAGTTAGCTTATACCAGTGGAAGTAACTTTGTAATGTTAGGGTATGCCTACTTCCCTCTAATCCCCCTTGTCTTCTCTCGGATCCGGCTAAATGTGTGGGAAGAACTGAATGATCAGTCGACATGATTCACTCAAATTATTTTACTGTCACAAAATATCAAACAAGCACAATAATAATCCAATTAAGATTGTTGATCAATACTAAAAGCATGGAGGTGAGACTAGATAGCCAGGGGATAATAATTACGGACCCTCAACTGATTTCTACTATAACTCATACAAGCTCAATTTAGACTCCGCCGCGCACTACAAGTTATCCTCAAACTTCTATTTAAATAATGCTTACAATACCTCTACTCTTGTAAAGTCAAAGTCTTACTGTTGAGGCCATGAACACTTATACTTGACGGGATCAAATCCGATCCGAATGATACTCACTGGGAGGTCTTCAATACACACTTTTATAAACTTAGATCCGCACTGCAATAACTCACGATCCTCCACTTATTAACTCTCAAAACTCGCAACTACAGAATTTATATAATAAACTTAATTTGCATAATCTCGTTTTCTTACCTTCGGGGAAATTTGGTTGAGAAAAATATTTCACTAAAAGAGTCCCTAAGGTGCTAGTATGAGTCGCGTATAGATCCGTCACAACCACCTTCGAGAAGGAAACGTGATTTATCTGAGGGTCTAAGCGACCCGATAGAAATTACGTTAAAAATTTAACACTCAAAAACTATGAACCTGATTTGAAACCTTAACTCACTATCCTATTAATTTAATTGAACTAGCACGTACAAAATCCCTTTATCTAAAGGATACTCTAATACTGATCAACTTTTCTCTTACATATCATCCCTGCAGTGCATCCCTTTCGGGCGAAAACCTAGGAAAAAACCTTGAAACAAGGGCAATAAAAAAACCTAGATTATGCACTTTACAAAAGTACTAATAAAATTTTTTTACAGAGATTCATTTCTTGACGAGCACATTTTCTTCTGAAACAGCAACAATATATATTTTCTACTACAGCAATAATACATTTCTTCTAGAACAGCAAGGGATTCAGAAACTGTCACCCTGAAATGAAACTGGATCAATGCTTATTCAAAAGTATTACATTATACCAACATTAACACTATACAATTTCCATATTTACACATATAGTAGACCTTATTTCCAATATATACATTTTTATATCAATCAATAACTCATCTGGTTTCCTTTTTTACAAAACTCCCATCCAATCTCGCTGTACTGTTAGTGTTACTATTAGTTGTCCTAATTACGCCACGACCCGAAACCAGATAATATACCTCAAGAATTGCATACAAAAATATATACAACTTTCAAACGTACAATATATTATAGAAACAATACAAGTAATTCTCACATATAACGCCAAGTGTAGCAAAACAAATGCAAACAAACAAATGCTTTCCACAATTTTACATACAAAAGTTCATCTTTCTGACAATAAAAAAAATGCACTCATCGCATTGGCAACTTTTGTACGAATAATATTTTACGAAAAAATTGAGACTAGCACATAGTGAAAAATACTCTATTGTACAACCTTTCAATTCTTGTTATATCCATTCAGCATAGGCTCCGTCACCTGCCATCGCATCCATACTAGAGGTCCTAAGGTGGTTCTCCATCTGCTCCAATCTCCTGTGTCTTTTTTGCTCCGTTCTTGCAGCTGAAAGGTTCCTCAAGGGTAAGGCTGTTCAGCTAGGGGATTCTGCTCCTTGCAGCTGTCCACTCGCCGTCGGGTCCGTAGATCATACGGGTAATGTCTCTCCTGCTGGACTGGACGGGACCTTGAATATTCAGTCACCTCTCGACGTGATGGCCCTGGAACTGCTTCGTTGGCATCAGGTTGTATCTCACTGGCTTCCTTCCTAAACCTCTTTGTGGACGGGCAGGAACGCACAGACAACGCCACTTTCTTTTAATTCTTGATCTGGGTGCCTGTGGTTTCCTTTTTCTCGGCTGTTGCTCTATCCAGGAAGCTGGCCTCTCTCTTTTTCTCTCTAATACCACCAGTCTTCTTTTCCTATAATGAGCTGTATTAGTTCTCGAAGAAACAGTCGATTCTGTCTGCACACTCTTCCCCCGTCTCCCCTCCCCTCTATTGCGCCTGTCTGGTTACATCTATACCAGTGCTCCGCAACCGGTGTGCCGCGGCACATCGGTATGTCATGGGCCAGATACAGGTGTGCCGCGGTCAAATACATTGCATTTGATATTTTACAATTTTTCATCATGTATTAAATACATGATGAAAAATTGTAAAATGTCAATGCCACAGTCAGCTGCCCACAGTCAGCTCCAATCAAAGTGCGCACTCCAATAAGAGATGTATGTCCACGGGTCTTCCACGTCCCATCCCTGCTAACTACAATAGAATTTGCGGTGTCATCAGTAGTTTTTTCTTCTGCAGCCGCTTTCTTCACCGATGCATTTGCAAGCGCTTCACTTACATCTGCTATCTTAGCATTCATTCTGTCTTAAGCTTTCTGAAACACTGGATTTGGCAAACACATAAGAGAACAAAACGTCTCGAGTGAAGACAATTTTTGACATATATATCGCATGGCCAAAACAGACCCTTTATTAATATCAGGTATATTTTTATACCAATCAATTAACAGGACAGAAATGTTCAATGCTACATTTTCTGCATGTGAATAAAAATGCGGAAGACAATCCTACAGTGGATTTTTCCATAGCATACAGAGCAGCAAAGTAATTTTTCAATCTGGGAAAATAATAAGCTTATGTTGATTAGTCTATAACCTTGAAATACAAGGCAAACATCATTTTCAAAAGTTTGTGAAATCTTTAGTGCACTTGGTAATTTTTTCGCAGATAAATTTTGTGTCGGGAAACATTTTCGAATGAAATATTACCGTTTTCTGACACAGATTTCTTCACGCATTTGTTGCCTTGAAATCTTCTCTTCTTCGGTCTATTTCCAAATAACCTTTTTCCAACGGAACATCCATATTTAAAAGCTTTCAATGACAAATGAAAAATAATTCAAATCCAAGATCGAAATGTAAATAAACAAACTCGCTCAGATAAAACAAAGTTAAAAGTTGAGTTGCAATTGTGCTATTTACAGAATCAATTTGATATAAGGTGTGGCTCTTTTATTAAAACTAACACACGGAATACTAAATTTTTGGAATGGGTTCTGTCAACTGTCGAAAGTGGGCGTGGCAGTTGCAAGTTTTTGTTTACGTTTTGCCATTTATTACTCAACAACTTCGGAAATTTTCAAAACTGCACTCGGGGTATTGACGACGGATCTCGTGGTTTGGAACAATGGTCAAGTGACCAGGACAACACTTAAGCTGGCACCCCCTTTCCAAACTTCCTCACCATATCAACAGGAGGCCGTTTGAACCTCAACAGATTTAACGTGCATCGTCCGCTTTACACGGCGGATGTTCAGTAGCACCAGGACTCGAACCCATGACACTCCGACAACGAGTTCATGACCATAACCGTTAAACTACCACGGACATCGTGAAATTTTCGATGTTAATAATTATTATGCTTGCATTTTAGACAGCTAATTGCATTTAAATACCATCAAACTGTTCACTGTGATTCCAGGCAGTTAAATACAACATATATTCATCCTTCTGAAATTGACGGATACTATTTCATTTTCACTTTAAATGCTCCCTCGAAATTTTACCATCGGAGATCCTGTGCGAATTCTAACAAATTTTAACTGTTGTCCTTAGAGTGGTATAAGACCGCTCAGACGACCTAGTGGGTAGTGACGCTGACTTCTTTGCAGAAGGTCCAGGGTTAGAGTCCTGGAGAAGACAGAGGAGGTTGTTTTAACGTCGCACTGTAAAGCCAAATAAGGGCTATTGGTGACAGACCTCGTAATTTTGACCTTTGGTCAAGTGAGAGGTCAACACCTAAGCTGGTATCCCCCTTTTCTTACTACCACACCAAAGGATGTTTTCAATATTTCAATGGACATTGAGCCTCGACAGATTTAACGCAACCTATCGACATGACAGGTTGTCAGTGGCACAGATTCAGTGATTCGAACCCGCGACACTCCAGCCACGAGTTCGTGAACATAAACATCAGGCTACCACGGTCACATCCAGGCGAAAATTTAAATGTTTGTAAATGTGCAGTGTCTCGACAGCAGGAGGGCACTCTAAATATTCGGCAAGCTGAATTGAGTAAGTGAGTAAATATTAAAGTCGCACTGTTCAACTACATGAGGGCTTTTGGCGACAGACCGTGTAATTTTGAACCATGGTTAAGTGACGCGGACGATACCTGAGTTAGCAACCCCCTCCTCCAAACTATCACAATACACCAACGGGAGGACGTTTGAGCTCTCGACAGATTTAACGTGCATCGCTCCCCTACACGGAGGGTCTTCAGTGGTACTGGTCTCAAACTCATGACAAGCCAGCCATGATCCGATACCTTGACCACTTGGCTACAGTGGCCACTCGGTGAGCTGAAAGTTCTTTTGAGAGGTTTGTGGTTAGGGAAGATGAGGCGACCACAAGTGTTCTTCATCAACATTAGAATAGAACGGTGTTATAAATCGTTCTCAAGAGCTACAAGCGATTCTGAAATTGTATTTAATACCCAATGACAATTTTTTTCATAATAATGTCTATTTTTCTAAATATACTATAAAATAATTATTGTAACTAAATAATTATTCAATGGTCCCCTGGTGAGAACAGTTAAAAACTGCATAGTGTGTTGTGTAAACACCAAGGCCCACCAAATTAATCATAGATATAGCAAAATGACCGTTATGCGCGTCGTTGTAGACTCATGCGCATGTGTTATTTGCATTTGCGCGTGGTACATCACGTTCATTCGTATGTCATTGTTGTCACTATTTTACAACACAAAGTTAAATAAACACGTTCCTACCACTAACGATAATTATTATTAATTATCTTACTGAATTATGTATGTTTAACGTTCTTCGTAAGGATCTTGACCAAGAACTTCGGGTTGCGTTGTCAAATATTGAGCCGAATATAAAACTTTTGTGTTCATTGAAACAAGCGCTGGTATCACATTAATAATTATTATGATTGCGTAGAAATAAATATGTTATGGTTTTATGTATGTATACTTTCAAATAAAAAACATTTATTGTAAAATTTGTATATCAATTTTAATACCTATATACTTTAGCTTTTGGTGTGCCGCAGAATTCTAGGTAGAATTTTGGTGTGTCATAGGTGAGAAAAGGTTGCTGAGCACTGATCTATACTACCCTCCAATTCTGTTGGTTCTGATCCTCTATGACTATTCTTAGCCTTTTCTGACTTTACTACCTTAGACCGACTAACTTCTAAACTCTCTCTCCCTCGCCAACTCTCTCCTCATTTTCCCTTTGATGATAAATCCGCACCTGGTCTACATTTACCATTATCTGTTTACCAAATTTCAAAATAACCACATTACTATTCTCCCCCCTTAGAACTTAATAGGGGCCTTCAAACTTCGGCATGAATTTACCCACAATTTTCTTACTAGCTGAGCTCAAGGGAACCAATACGTTTACTTTTACATCGATCTGACGTCTCCTCTTATTGTAATATTTCGCCCTTTTTTCTGCTGTTTCCTAGTATTCCTCCTAGCCTCCTCAAACATTTGTTTCATATTACCACACACCAAGTCTGATCCATCAGTTAGCATCACTAATTTCTGAAATGGGGTACTTAATTTTTGACCTAAGAATAACTCTGCCGGTGTTTTACCAGTTGTTTCATGAACCACCGTTCGTAAGGCGTAACCGAGTTTTTTAAGAAATTGGTCCCAGTTTGAGTGATTGTCTTCTACAAAACTAGAAATCATTTGCAGAAGTGTACGGTTAACTCTCTCAGTCTGATTAGATTGAGGTCTATATACCACCGTTTTACTATGCTTTACGTTCAACCTGTAACATACATACTCAAAAACTTCGGATATAACTTGGGGACCGTTAACATTAATTAATTTTATAGAAGCTCCATAACGCTAGATATAATTTTCAAAAAATGCATTTGCAATTGCCTTAGCCCAGGCTTTTTTAAGGGTACAATTTTGACCCCTTTAGAAAAATTATCCGTTTTCACTAAAACTTATTACGTTCCGGACTAGTAGCTGGGTATGGGCCTAATAAATCTAAAGATGCAATTTCATTTGGAAAATTTGTTACTATCGGAATTAAGCGACCAGCTGGCAGCGCATTCTTATAATCATTCTCTGGCAGCGGTCACAGATAGAGACATATTTAAATATAAACCTCCTCATCAAGGGAAAACAACACGCGTCTCTTAATCTTAAAAAAGTCTTTTTTAATACCTAAATGACCCACCATCGGCGTGTCATGAAACTCTTGTATAACGTCATTACGCAGAGTTCACGGAATCTACACCTTAAGTTCACCGAGCGTGGTCGTATACTTTGCATAGTATAATAACCCGTCAATTCACTTGAAATCGTTGGACCAATTTCCGCAGACTGACGCTTTAACTGAGTTATCGTCCGGATTTTACAAAAATGTATGAATATGTCCTAATTCCGGATCATTCCTCTGTTCTTCCATTAATTGTTCCTTGGACGATAAAACTAACGACCTAATAAACGCACAAGACACCTTCGCGTCCACAATTCTACCTACTGGATTCCTAGACAATATATCTGCTACCACATTTTGTGTCCCTCGGCGATGTTCCCCTTCCACGTTAAATTCTGCTAACTTAAGCACCCACCTTATCATTCTACTCGACAAATTTTTACCATTCGTTAATTTTGGGAGTGCGGCGTGGTCTGTTATTACTTTCACCGACAAAACTTCGAAATAAGTGTAGTATTTATTTAATGCCCATATGACACTAAACACTCCCGCTCCGTCCCACTATAATTCCTTTCAGCTGTACTTAGCGTTCGAGAGGCGAATGCAAAGGTTTTTTTACTTTGCATCAAAACTACCCCAACACCAGCTGAACTAGCATCCGTATAAAGTTTAAAAGCTTTATTAAAATCAGGTAACTGCAAAGCTGGAGCTTCTGTTACTGGTTTTTTTATGCGATTAAAGAAGCGTTTCTCAAACTGTGGGGCGTGCCCTTCTAGGGGAGTGTGATAACCCTACAAGGGAAAAATAAAAGTTCAAAAAATTAATTTACTGGAATGAATTAAAACAATATATTTTCTGACATGATAAAAAAACATTTACATTGACTTAACTTATATATATCATCTGGCAATATTACGTCAACTCTACTTCAAGCTATCTTTGATAACTAAATAAAAAACATTTTGTTTGATTTGCTGTAATTCCAGAATGAGAGATTTTTTTTATTACGTTATCTTTTTAAATCTAAAATACTACTCCTTCAGAGAAAAAATAAAACCCAGACCCAGAGAAAAATTGTAGGAAGATAAAAAATTCATCACTGTCATTTAGGGAAGTTGTAAATAATGTATTTCTATTGCTCTTTATTTCAAGAGAAAGAGTTTTATGATATTTCAAAAAGAACAGATGATTGAAGTATTATTTCACGAAGAATGAACTTTTTATGAATATGCTGAACCGTATAAAGCATAATGAAAAACATTTTACACAGTTCATTTTTAGAACTAACATGCATATTTTTATATTCAATACACTTTTAACTTGGTAGTGTTCGCGGGATGCGCAAAGTAATCACAGGCTTACGAAATCGTTAATTCCGGAAAAATTGTCTATTTTTTACCAACGACTTTGACAGTATCTTCCTATATAGCAGTCTTCAGAGGAACCTTAATGTATTTGTCACATATCTCCCTCTTTTTTGAGAGAGGCAAACGTTTTTTTATAATCTTAAGGTTCTTGTTCAATTTTATTAGATTTTTTCTCTAGTTATCAAAGAAAAATTTAAAAGTCCTTGAAAGTAGGTAAGTATACTTTCTCTTAATTAAATTATTCACTTAAAATTGGGATTTTTATCGTGTACAATGAAAATAATTACAAAAAAAAGGATTGGAGTGACTCAGTCATCCCGCGTGACTACTAATGCTAATATCGAGTGCGCGCCTGCTCCCGGGTTAAAACCTCCTCGTTTTAAATATTAAAAAATAGCACAATTATTCCTCCTCGGAATTTTACATTCTTTTTCATTTTTTGACATTAATTCTAAATGCTAATTATCTGAGGCTTAAAATTACAGTTGATTTTGCCAAAGAATTGCAGTCCATGGATTGCAATTCTGGCAAAATTGTCTCCAAACATGGTTTCTAGGATATCAATTGTTGTGGGCAAAATAAGCTCCCTTCGTGTGAGGCTTTTTACATCTTGCTATTTTGTTATGATACTTTGTAAGATGTAAGTGAAGCTTTTTCATTCATAGACAACGTTTTTTTTAAATGCTTTTTGTTTTTCATATGATTTGAATTTTTATTCAAAGAACTCTCGAGGCTTGTTTATGTACTCACCATGAAGCGTTTCCAAAAGTGTTTTAAGTTTATTTGGTTAAGTTTATTATATGCTGTCTACTACCAATATATTTTTGAACAAATAACTCACAAGGCTTTTCTTTTCCTTTTACTTTATTAAAAGTAAATCGAAAATTTGAATATTTTTAAGAATATTTACTTGATTTAATTTTCGGAATTGTGTAGTTGTTGATGCTTTATTATCGTCAAATGCTCGCTTACGACTATTATCGCTTACGACTATCTATTGTTGTAAGTACTTAATACTGTGAATTACAACTAAAATGCAAATTATAAAATGTACATTAAATGTAGATTCAGTAGCTATAGAAATATCGACTAGACCAAAACTAAGTGGAATTCTACGAGATACAGCATTTTTATTTTGCCCAGACGTCCGATAAGTTAGTTGCTCAAACTCACGCAGACGTTCATGAGAATGCTAGATGTGCTGGATATGATAGAGAGCAACATAAACCATAGACTATTTTTCTAATAACATTTCTACATTTAGAAATGGATATGGGGGAGATATATCTTTAATTAAGTATCATTTTGCAATCTTCTTCAATTTAAAAATTAGCGAAAAAAATAACACAATAACTATCCTATCTATTAAAAGTAATTTGCCTAAAATATATATTATTTAAAAATAACAATTACAAAATTTAATGATTATCTTGTTAATTTGTTCAGTTTATAATTAAGTTCGTAAGTTAAGTGCACCCAATGCATTATCATTGAATTCAATACATTATTTTTTATAAGGGGGGCGCGGTAAAAATTATGATTTAAAATTGGGTCACCAATACTGAAAGTTTGAGAATCACTGGATTAAAACTTTCCTGCGCTAATTATGACCACACAAACTTAGAATGTTTCCTCCTAAACCGATATAAAGGTTCTCACTGATCAGCATAGTCCTTAATAAATTTCTGGTACCAACCCGTCATTCCTGAGAATTTTGCTACCTCCGCATTTTTCGGAGGTTTCATGTCAAGAATCACTTTCACTTTTTCCTCATCCGTTCGAGCCCCCTCTTTACTTATAACTAGACCCAAATAACGTAATTGATCCCGGGCAAAATGGTTTAAAGTTAGACCAGCCTCTTGCAACAATCTAAAGCCCCTGTCTTAAATGCTTAACATGGTGCTCAAACGATGGAGAAGCGATGATGACGTCGTCCATGTATACAAGGACGAAACCCCCAAGAACCGGTTTCAAAACCATTTCTATCGCAAAATTTGGGGCCGCTCCCGAGAGACCAAATGGCGTGCGAGTGAATGCAAATGTGCCATTCTGAGTAATAAAAGCTATCTCACTAATATCTCTAGGGTCTACCGCCATTTGAGAATAGCCGGAACGAAGATCGATATAATTTCGGTGTGAAGAATATTTGTTATAAGGTCATCTATGAGTGGTAGGGGATATCGTGAATACTTCGTTATGGCATTCAACTTTCTATAATCGATTGCGAACCTATAAGCTTCTGGGTTGTCCAGAGGCAACCCATTTTTTCCCCACGGGAGATGCATAGAGCGATTGTAGAGGTATAATTGTACCTTCTAACATCTTATTAACATGATAATCTAAAATCCCCTGCTTTATTCTTTCAAAGTGGTATGGCCACGAATAGACAGGAGGGTTATCTACAGTATCAATTTCGTGATACAAGACATGCGTCAGCTCCGGCTTCGTCGAAAACAACCCCCGGAAATCATTAAATAAATCCTGTAACTTCTCTTTCTGTGTCTTACCAGCTTCGTATTTGATAAATCTATCTCTACCAGTTTCTCTGGTATTGGCACCTTTGCAATCTGCGAGTCCAGAATGATTAACGATTTTGTAAAATAATCAAATCCAATTTTTGAATGTGACATAAAATCAATGCCTAAGATGCATGGGTTATTGCCTATCAGCAATCACATGGAAATTCTACAGTTTAAAAAATTCGTGCATTTTTATTTTTAATTCGACCGTACCTAAATTTGTGCATTGTGCACCTTGAGCAGTTACAATCTCGGTTCGCGGTTTCTTAATGGGACGAAAAGAAAAATATGCGCAATATGTTTCCTCCGAATTAAATGACTTCTCCACTCCTGTATCCCCCAGAGCTTTTAAAAATGTGTCTTGCAAAAGAATCGGCACATACGGAAGGTCAACGGGCGATAATCGTAATGAATTGAGTTTAATCTTATTAGGATTACTTGACTCCTCTAGTGATCGCTTACTCCCTGCAACACGATCGCTTAGAAGTTTAAATTAGTATTTCTTTGCCTTCCGCTGGTCCTATCATCAATCGGACTGATTTACAACCATACCACGATTTCGAGACCTGTCGGGTCTATGATCTTGTTGATAATTGCGGTTTCCTCTCTCTAACCCACGATTCTGATAACCCCCACAAGAAAAATTGTTTGCTTCTCTGCTCATTACTCTCCACTCATATTGTCTATTTCCAACCCCTGCATCTCTTCAATTTCCATCTCCACGCATTTCCACAGAGTTCCTACTCACATCCCAACTGCGTCTGTCCAAATTATTGCTTGAACCCTGGGTTTATCTATTGCTATGGCGTTCCTCATACCTATCCACCAACTCTAATAACTGTACCTTTGTGTCGTAGGGTTTCGAACCTCTAAATGATCCATCTTCTGGGTTTCGAGCTGCATTACGATATGGTTTATGACTTTGGCATCATCATAACCTAAATCCAATGTTTTATGGATCTTCAACAATTGATATACAAAATGCGACGGGGCCTGACATCTACGCTGTTTCACTGGGGGAAAAATAAGCCTCTAACTCCGATTTATTTTTCACTATCCGTCAATTTCTTTTTTAAAGTCGCGAAATCAGTAGTCTCACCACTTTCAAACACATAACATCGAACCAATCTAATGTTCTACCTATTAAATGACCTTTTAAGAAAGCGCATGCTGAATTTGCAGGCATCTCATAATACGCTATGTTATGATCTATATTAGCAAGGATGATGATGACAAATGCCCAGAGAAACCGAGCTCATCAGAAGAGGGTTTAGAGCTACAACCGATCCCTCGGGAAACAATCACCCTCACGTCCAGTTTTTATTGTAAAAAAATCAAAGCTTACATTTAAACAATTTCAACTTTTTTACAAATACAAAAGAAATAATAAAATTATACAAAACAAATGCACCATCAAGACGAAAAAAAAACCAGGAAGCATAAATAATTACATTAAAAAAAGGTTTATTTGGAATCAAATTTTCAGTTGATGACACCACTTCCTTTTGATATTTTCCCGCCATTTGGTTCTTCAGTTTTCAGAAAAGGAAATGATTCATCGGAAGGATTACTTTTTTTGAGATCTCCTTGCCCATTTTTTTTAAAGAAGCATAAAAGAAGATAGCAGCAGTGAAAAATAAATAAATAAATAAAGAGAGAAAAAAAGGGGATGGGTGAGATATCATTTTGGAGATATTTATTAGAGATATAATTTTTTGCTAAAAAATAAAATAAAAAAACAGGAAATTAACCTGAAAGTATACTAATATTGTTAACCAAGAGTTAAACCAGGAAACTGCAAAATATTGTAAAATATAAATAGGGTTTAGAGATTAAGAATAAAAAAAAGAGGGTGAGAAAAAAAGACAGGAAACGTTTGAGGAGGAGGAGGGAAAACACCCGCTTGTGTGTGACCACAAAAGAGTACCGACCAAACCCCCTAAGGAATCTGATCCCGGACTGTAGAGGCAATTTTAATACACATGATTTTAGTTTAGAGTGAATGGAGGGATTTTTAACGATAGATTGGAACCAGGCTTTTTTTAGCATTTTGAGATGGAGAGACCAAATAGAAATCTTTAGTCAGAGGACATGCGAATGCATAATGGTCAGCGTCCCCCACAGAACCACAAACACAATTGGGAGAAGCTTTTAATCTGAAGCGATGCAAATAAGAAACAAATGGGCCATGGTTTGTTAAGAATTAGGTAACGTAACTGGAATGGGGATTAATATCTAAACTGGGTTTGGGAAAGAAAGATTTGACTCTTAAGCCATTATTAGAGTTTGACCACCAACTCTTCCAGTCCTCAATTAATTGGTTTTGAAGGATTTTGATGACATAGAGCGAGGGACGGGGACACACACATTCACCTCAACACCATTAGTAGTAGCGACTTTAGAAAAATGATCTGCAATATCATTAAAAAATTATTATTATGAGCCTTAACCCAGAAAATATTATAAAAGTTGCGGTACACTGAGAGTTTATTCTTAAATAAATTAATATAGGCAGATTTATTGTTAGAACTTTTAAGGAAAAGAATGGATGATAAACTATCAGTGTAAATATTAATTTTAACATTTTTAGCAACCGCCCATAGGACGGAGAAGCCGATTGCAGACAATTCCGCCTGGAAAACAGTATTGTAGGGCTCTAATTTAAAAGAATTAAGTCCCAAAAAGGGACCCTCGATAAAAAATGCACACCACAAACCCGGTTTCAGTTCCAATTTTGGATTCGTCGGTGCACACCTCCCACTCATTAGGCCCCTGCATTTGATTAAAAAATAATTATATTATGAGCTTTCACAGAGTGGAGAGAAATAAAATTTTCAATAGAATGACAATCAATAATATTATTAAGTTCAGGGTTTCGAAGTTTCCAGATTTCGTATTTAAGAAAAGCTTTATTAACAGAAAGGTAAATTGGAGGAGCACCAGAAATGATTTGAAAGGCGTTGGTGGGTGAGGTCCTAAAACCCCTCGTGATTTTTGAAAAGTAAATTATTTGAATAGCGTTAAGTTTTTGGATATGACGAGATGTGAGCGAGCCACCCCAATTCCCACACCATAAAAAATGATGGGTTCAATATCACAGTAAAATACCACAATTTAAAATTTTTAAAGTTAGAATTCGAAAACAAAATTCTATTAAACTGAAGAGACAATTTATAAATTATCTCTTTTAAAAAATCAATATGAGGGAGCCAAGAGAGCCGGTTGTCAATAATAAGTCCAAGATATTTAATAGAGTTGACTACTTAAATATAGTAATATTATTGATTTTAAAAAGATAGGTTTCCTGCTAAACATAGTACCACCACGGACTGTACACCTGAATGTGACCGAGTAAGTTTTTTCAGGAGAAATAACAAGTTTAAGATTTTTGAGTTTATTAGAAATTTGATCAAGAGTTGAATTGGTTTCAATTTCCAAAGCCCTTCGGGCCTTACCCGTGGTGACAACAGCAAGGTCGTCTGCAAAATCTTGAATTAAATATTTATCCGAGTTAAGGCCTAAGACTGGATTGAAGTAAATATTCCACAATGTTGGAGCAAGAACGAAACCCTGAGAGTAGTTGGTATTGATGGCCGCTAGATAAAAGTGAGAATACAAAAGCGAGGAAGGTTATGTATTGTTTTGTTTCTCGTCAGCAGTTTAATGCATGAGAAAAATAAAACCTTTCGAAATAAATACTTACTCAGTTGGTTCGACGCAAGAAAACGAACATGTGTCAACAGTTTTTTTCTCCCGAATGGTTCGAATCTAATTTTAAGAAAAGTGAAGGTAAAAAGAATAATTTCTTAAAGCTGCTAATCTAACGCCAGGGACAGATAAAAAAAAAAGCCAAGTGCGAAGGATGAATGGAAATCATTTCCGAAAGCTCGTGTTCGCAAAATGGGGTTAAGAGTTCAAGCTGAAAAACGGAGAGGAAAGCTTCACAACGCTCTAAAGTAAATTACTATGTTAGGGGAAAAGCAAAAAGTGTTTAGCGTTCATTGAAGGGATTTTAAAAGTGAAAAAGAATATAAGGAAGATTACGGTTAAAATTCATCATTCAGATTTAAGCCTGTAGATGAAATGGACAACAAAAATTGGGCCGTGATTGTTTTATTAACACTAGTAACTGTTGAATTAATCATTATAATATCAAATAATTTTGGAGATTGAAAATGAAATTGACATTAGCAATACTACATGTTTCCATTCAGTACATATAGGGAGAAAAGTGTTTTATCATGAGTGTACAAAACATGAAAAAACTGTGTATGATTTACGCATTTTTTTCACTCTTAATAAAACATCTTACACCGAGTTTCGTAGGAGTGCAATTGTCCGAGAAGGAATTTCATAACGTTTGCCAACAATGTCAAAACTGAAACATCCTCCATGTTTACTATGCGTGGGGGCAACGCAATCCGGAAAAACGTCTCTAATACGTCAAATGATTGCACAAAAGGCTTATGATTATGAATTCAAAAACATTATATGATGCTATAAAGCATTTCAGGATTGGTTTTTTGAAGAAAAAGGAATTAGTTTTGTTCAGGGGATACCTGAAAACTTCGAAAATGAAAGTTTAGTTATTATTGTTGATTGGATGTCTGATTTAAATGGAAAAATTGCTGAATTATTCACTGTTACATCACATCATTCTAGAATCAGCGAGCGGCCGCTGTGGCCGAGTGGTCTAGGCATCGGATCATGGCTAGCATGTCATGGGTTCAATCCTAGTACCACTAAAGATCCGCCGTGTAGGGGAACGATGCACGTTAAATCTGTCGAGAGCTCAAACGTCCTCCCGTTGGTGTGGAGTGGTAGTTAGGAGAGGGGGTTCCAGCTCAGGTGTCGTCCGCGTCACTTGACCGTGGTTCAAAATTACGCGGACCATCGCCAAAAGCCCTCGTGTTGCTAATCAGTGCGACGTTAATATTCTCTCTCACTCTAGAATCAGCGTGATCCTGATATTGCAAAACTTATTTCCTCGAAATAAAGTAATGCGAGACATAAGTCTGAATGCGCAGTACATAATATTGTTTAAAAACAACCGCGATGTGGGACAAATTCAGTGTTTCACAAGACAATTGTACGGAAATAAAGCATGAGCGTTTATGGATGCTTACAAAAAGAGCACACAAGGTAATTTTAATTATTTGTTGGTGGACTTGCAAATATCCGAGGACGGACGAAAAATTCAGGCTCAGAGGGAGTGTATTCCCCGATAGCAATGGATTCTATTGGATTTATGCCCCAATAAAATGAAGAATATAAAAAAGCATTACCATTTATTGAAAATACTGCTTAGCGCATCTCCAGCACAAAAAAGAGCAATTATACGCACTGCCGACAAAAGCCAGTTACTCTGTTTATGTGAAATATGTTTAAACGTCTTAGGTGGAAATTTAAGAGTGAATGTTAAGAAATTGCGTAAATATAAAAAGGCAATAAGAAAAGTCGCCAATAAAAAACTATCGCTAGAAAAAAAGGAAAGAATTCATTAACCAAACAGGAGGCTTCCTCCCTATTACTCTTCCTGCGGTTCTATCTGCTTTAGCAGGCTTTGCCGGAAAAGCAATAGGAAGTCGAATTTAGTGACAATGTCTCGCAGAATGGCTCTCGTCCCGGAAAGTCAAATGACGTCTTTCTTCACCAAAGCGCCAGAGATGGGAGTGAATGATATTGTAAGTCAAATAGTAAACCTCCTTTATGAATCAAAATATTCAGGCGATGCAAAAGCAAAACTATTAAGCCAATTGCTCGTAAAATATCAGCGTGCGATAAACGAGCCAAAACCACCATTACGTGTCACAATTGAAGATTCAAAAGAACAAGTTCAAGAAGAATCTAAAAGAAATACAATAGGTGATCCTATATTACGTGACATCATACTGTCTGTTCCTGCAAACTTTCAAAAATTTATTCCACCTATCGTAGAGAAACTGAACACGCGCAGCTATGATTGGAATAAATATGGTGAATTGACGAAAGATAGTGAAATTATCAAAAACACGAACGTCATTGATCTATTTTCGTATTTGTTGAGGAACGTCAAGAAAGGTCATGAACCCAATGGGTTTTATGTTTTTTGGAGAGCCATTAAAGAAATTAAAATCCCGACTCGTTGGATCGGCAACCAGAAATTAGTGGAAATGCTTGGAGACGACACGATTTTAGACGAGGTCCAAAAAGAATATACTTTTGAAACGTCAGAAAGAGTTAACACTCCGAAAAAGACAAAAAGAAAGCAGAACTTCTCAAAAAAGAAATGGAAAGAGTTTTAGAAACGGCATATTATGATTTCGTAAACCCTGCGTCGTTTGGTGGAATAAAGAAACTATCAACGCTTACCAAAGTTCCATATCAGCAAACAAAAGCTTGGTTATCGTCTCAAGACACATACACTCTTCACCGTCCCGTTCGTTATAAATTTTCTCGAAGAGCGACACTTTCGTATGGTATAAATGATTTGTGGCAATGTGATCAGTTGATTTACAACATTTAGCGGAGCATAATAATGGATTTAGGTTTTTACTAACCATTATTGATGTGTTTTCTAAGTTTGCCTACGTTATTCTTTTAAAAAATAAGAAAGCTGTTAGTGTTACAAAAGCATTTGAAAGCTTGTTACAGCAAGTGAAGCCAAAAAAACATTCAAAGAGATAAAGGTAATGAATTTTACAATACTCAGGTTCAATCTCTATTTAAGAAATATAACATTAATCACTATTCTGCTGAAGGAGACGCCAAATCAACTATTGTGGAGCGATTTAATAGAACTCTGAAGCAAAAAATGTTCAGGGTTTTCACGTATAGAAAATCGTATAAGTATGATGATGTTTTGCAGTCACTGGTGAAATCGTATAATAATAGCAAACATCGTAGCATAGGCATAGCACCATCGAAAGTAACTCACGAGTTAGAACCGCAAATTTTTAAAAAAACTATATGGCTATTATACCCCCAATAAGGAACCCCCAGATAACTCTAAAGGAAGATGATTTAGTGTGAGAATATCGAAAGCGAACAAACCTTTTCGACGTGGATATTTACCAGGTTGGAGCGATGAAGTGTTTACCGTGGCAAAGGTTTATCATTCTTATACAACCACATATAAGCTTCAGGATATGAAAGCAGAAGCTGTAAAAGGACGATTTTACGCAGAGGAACTTCAGAAAATTTCGAAGCGCTCAGATGATTATTGGCATGTAGAAAAAGTGCTCAAAACAAAAGGCAGTGGCAGGAAGAAAGAATATTATGTGAAATGGAAAGGCTTCGATAATCGGTTCAACTCGTGGGTCAAAGCAGCATGGATGAAGTAAATGACTTTTACGTGACGCTTCCTAGTAACTCTAGCTTCAGTGTTTTCCCAAAAAATACGCAGGCAGCATTCAGAACAAACTAGCTCGTCCAATTATATTGTCAGGTGCGTGGGAAGTTTGGCTTGTCAGAAATTTTCGTTCCCCGAACATGATTTAATATCGGAAATCACAATAATAAATATTCGATAACATATGAAGAAACTAAAATTGTGGAAAAGGATTATGTTAAACATGAAATCAGAGTGAAAATTGAAGAGGGAACTTCAGACAAGGAGATAATTGATACAATTAACCAAAGTATTGAAGAAAAATGCGGGCATTTTGTCTCTTTTGCATTGTATCAAAAGAATATAATCGTGTATATCGCCCCGAATTATGAACTACGTTTGACAGCTGTTGATGCACCGCGATTGTTAACAATGTTACACTTACCGAGAGAGGATAGAATTATAAAAAATTCAGAGAGTTTTGTGTTTAGAAAACGCTCAAAGACAAAGACAATCTTCTAAAAATTATTGCTAGAAATCTTAAGAGGCATTATATAATTCGAGCCACCAGGTTTAATCATAAGTATACCGATCTCGACAATATGCATCATGAAATATTCCAGCATATAAATTTTAATCTTATGCAGACTGGGATTGGAGGAGCGGCTGATTTTATTTTCGACTTTACAGAGAATAAGGTTCAAATAACTGTTCAAAAAAATGTTGAGCTCGAATTCCGGTTATTATATGCTCCTTTGCTTATGAGGATGTTGAGCATGATCAAAGATGTTATTTTAACCGGTAAAACTCTACATGTACTGCAAAAAGTGGAAAGACCTACACTGAATGAACATTTTCGAGCTAGCATTACTGATAAACCAACGGTTCCAGTAAAAGAGAAGAAAAAAAAAACAGAGAATTTAGAACTAGAAGTGGGATTTTATAAAACCTCAGAGCGACTGTTTCGTTCTTTTAAACATCTGGCTTTTAACCATTTAGCTAATAATAAAGTGAAAATGCATATACCCGATACATCTAGTGTTACTTTTCAAGACGGCTTGAAAGACCTTCTAGGTTTCAAAAATTCAACATTTTAAGGTGGCACTCATATATCAGACTATCAACTGGAATTAGATGGAGGAATCACTGAAATCTATGTCTATAGTGATATAATAGAATCGCATTTTGTGGGGGACACTATTGCCCCACTCCTTCGTATAATTCCTGTTATGTCAACCAAAGAAGATCAAATCGTTATAAATTATCAAAGACCTTTGTATTTTCCCCTACGCAAAAATTATATTGATTGTATAGAAATCGAATTGAAAAGTAGCTCTAGAGATGGTATTATTTTTACGAGCGGAAAATCACTCTTAGTTCATTCTTTCCGTCGTAGAACAGTATAAAACTTTAACTATTGCTGTGCAGAATCATTTCGATTCTGACTGTGAGAGAGAATGCATTTGGATCAAAAAGCTTGCGAGAATTATTACTTGTCACAGGTACAGTCATGAGGTGGGCCGTATTTTCATGGAGTTAGCCACCAAAGAGGGTATGGAATGTTCTCAAATTTATTCCGATTTATAACTCCCATAGCAATGAAAGCAGGAAAATATCTCGGAAAACATATCCTAAGTGCAGGCTCAAAGGTAATGTCAGATGTTGCTTCAGGTTCGTCTTTGAAAGACTCTGCGAGATCGCGATTTCGTGAAACATCCAAACAGATTAAAAAGATGACTTACTTCATAAAATCCAGAGTGGCTCGGGTATAAAAAGAAAGACATCCTATAATAAAAATCATTCGCAACGCGTCAAGCGAAGCCGCAAGAAATTAAATGAAGACATATTCTCCTAAATATGAATTCGCGAGCGTGTGCTTGTGTTTCCAATGCTTACGACCTTTTCGAAGTCAATCCTATTCAGCTCTCGACTGAAGAAAGTTCATACACTGAAATTTTCCCCGTAGCATCTCTTAGTGATAAGAAGCCTATAGAATTTTACGTAAATGGCACTGGGGATAATTACATCGATTTGAGTCATACATTGTTGCAAGTCCAAGTGAAAATAAAAAAGAAAAGTGGAGCAGCAATTAGCACACCAGACCAAGTCGCACCTATCAACTACCTACTCAACACCTTATTTTCTGAATGTTCAGTGACACTAAATGATAAGTAAGTTTCTTCACAAGCAAACTATGTTTACAGATGCATTTTCGATGCTTTGCTTTCACCGCGAACCGTCCAGGAATCGATGCTCACAGCAGGACTTTTCTACAAAGACACTGCTTCCAAGCATGATTTAGTAGAACTCACTAATGTGGCTGATAATGTAAATTCTGGTTATCAAACCAGGTATAACATCTGTAAAGATAGCAAACTAATGGACTTGAGAGGTCCATTACATTTCGACCTAGGTAATCAGAGCAAATTTCTTATCATTTCAGTGAATCTATGCATTAAATTAGAAATAAATAAAGATTCTTTCACAATGATGTCAGCTACGCACGATTTTAAAATGGTTATACAACATGCGTCGTTATTTTTTAGGAAAGTAAAAGTAGCACCATCGATCATGATCGGTCATGAAACAGCACTAGGGAACGGGGCGATTAAAATGCCAATTCGTCGGACAGAAGTGAAGTCCTTCGCCCTTTCTTCAGGAATGCAATCCATAACTATTCCAAATGCATTCATTGGACAGTTACCGACACGACTTATAATGGGTATGGTTTCTAATAATGCATTCAATGGTGATTTCCCAAAAAATCCATTCAATTTTAAGCATTATGACTTAACATACCTTTGTGTATTAGACGGAAATCGAATGATTCCATCAAAACCCTTTCAACCGAAATTTGATGGTTCTAACTGTTACATTACAGCAGATGTTATGTGAGTCTATTCACTGATTTAGGTCGGTACCATAAGGATCAGGACATTAATATCAGTTTCAGTGAATATAAGGATGGGTATAATTTTTTTGCTCTAGATTTAACACCTGATCTCAGCTCTGACGGAATGCACGAGAGTATTTCCCGCAATGGCAATTTAACAATAGATTTAAAATTTAGTAAAGCGCTACCGGAAACAGTTAATTTAATAGTGTTTTCAGAGTATCGAAATGTTATAGAGATCGACAAAAATCGCAGTATTTTCACAGATTATTACGATGGAAAGTATATCTCTGCAGGCTTGCATGCAGCGATCTCCTTCTTCGCTCCAAATTCGGAGGTGTTTACGCTTCAGATGAATTGCCTCAAACACTAGGTAGCTATTCATGTTTTATTGTGAACTTAGATTCTAAACGAAAACCTGGCAGTTATTGGGTTGCTATAGCTTTTAGAAACAATACATGTTATTATTTTTGTAGTTACGGCTCAATCCCTAACAATAACAATATTTTACACTTCATAAAAAATAATTCCAATTATTGCAAATGGAACCAGTATCGATATCAAAGCTTTGTCTCGCTGACTTGTGGTCAATTTTGCCTCTATTTCCTGCACAATTTTGTGCGAAAGCAATCCTTATCTCTCCTTGATTCTGAGAATATTGAGCATAACGAAAAGTTTGTTAAACAATTTGTGGCTCACCAATTTCGTTTGCAAAATTGTTGCTTTCCCAGCAAACTTGTCAAGCATATAATTTCAAGCATTATCATATTTAGACATATGTCAACAAATAATTTAGCCAATGTTTGTATCAATTCAAGTTTCAACATGTTTTGGAGGTCATTTGAAAATCCGAGTATATAAAAGAGAAAAATGAACTGTGAAACTCTCATAATTGCTATCAGTTATTCAGCAGAAATGATGGCTCCCGAACCGAGATACGGTTTCATGTATTTGAAGCGCACTGGATCGACTAACGGTTATATGGTCCATTGCTTCACTGATTCTCTTTACAAAAATATGATGTCCTGCATCCAAGCAGCGAATGCTCATCCTATGGATACAGTGGAGTCGGATTGCAGAATGAAAGTCGCGTACTTTAAGATTCTGAACAACAATGATATTGTCAGAGAACTCCACAACAGTCCTTCCATGAACTGTCGACAAGCATTTGATTGCAGATCTTGATGTAAAATTCACTTTGTGACAATACTTACGCATGTACCCAAGAAATATGTTCACTGCAAAGCTTCAGAGAACTTTTGTAATCGGTGACAAAGAAAATGTACATTTAGAGTTTTTAAGCATTTTATATATGATTATCTATAGTGTTTATGAAGTTTGGATAAATTTTAGATGTGTGTAAACTTTCATTAATTGTATTTTGTGTTTTGTAATCTTCCAATGAATGTATAATATTATACATGTTACATCTTTTCTAAGAATACTCAATAAAAGCAATATTTCTTTCTTATCTCAGATTTCATTATTTTTGTCTGAATGTTATTTTGTGTTTCTTCCCTGTCCTTGTGTTTTTTATTAGAAAAACTAGCAACATTGTTATAAAGTGGAAACACATATCTTGAAATATGAGAACGGAACAACCTTCAATTATTCTATTGATAAATAATTTTATGACACATTTATCCTTCACCGAATGCGATTTTGCAAAACAATCATCCCATGAAGTGAAGTCCGTACAAAGTAGATGTTAGCTCAAGGTGATACATTAGTATATAAGCAGCTTAATCGAAAACTCAAATCAGTCACAAATCAACAGCCCTTCTTTACAGAGAATCATCTCAAGAAGGCATCTAAAGAGGGTATGCATGTTTTCTATTCTCTTTGTAGTAAACAATTAATTTTTCTTTTTTCGAATCTATCATTTGCGTTGTTCATGTTAACAGTTAAATTAAGATAAAAAATTTTTTCCCCGTAATCTTTGCTACGTAAAGTGAAACTGAAAATTTGGTATCTCTATCATTCTTAGATAGAAAGAAAATAAAAGCAACATTTTCAGAAGATGAAGATGATGTTGAATATATGCTTCCTCGAAAAAAACAGAAGAAAAAAAACAAACACCTCAGCTTCTGGCTTTGACTTAAATTTATGTCCGTCCTCTGCGGCTAGCAACGCAGTGAAAATTCAGCCCTACTCCATTTACCTAGGTCGAGGAATAGGCATGGAAATAAAAGAATTTCATAAAAATTATTATATTGCCTTCTCTAAAACTGTGGATTCTGAGATAAGAAACCGCTTTAATTTGGCCTTGGATCAACTTCCCATTTTAGCAAAGGCTGTGGAGGCACTCCAGGAATATGTAAAAGACCAGCCTACAAATTCAGGATTATAATAATGTAGACCTGTGTTTCTACAAATATGTAGAGCATTTATAGTGCTCTTTCTCAGAGCATAAAATCTAAAACAGCATGAATATGTCTAAAAAATAATCGTTAAAAATTTCTTGGTTGATTTTTAGTTGAATATATCAACAATGCAGTTTAATGTCATAAGATCTGCATTTAGAGGCTACATGCGTAGATATCGAGCTATATTGACGATGAAAAGATCCTGATTCCCTGCATAAAGACTCCCGATCATATATTTTTCATGTAATCAATAGTTCAGTTTCCTTAAGATTACGCTTAATATTATGTTTAAATGTAATTTTTAAACGTGAAATAGAAAATGAAGAAGAAGTTACATAAGTCTTCTATTTCTTTTCTAAAGCAGAAAGAATTCTTTCAAGATATCAAATTTTTAAATCTATTGACAACGCTTTTTCCAAAATCAAAAATGACATCGAAAATTTTATTAAAAACGGTAGCGGCTGGGTTATAAAAAAAATTCAGTACATCGATATTCATATCGGAAATTATTGAGGAAATCGAGGTGGTTGTGTCAATGCCCATTTGCCAAAACAATTAAGAAACAAAAAAGCTCTTTTAAACCTAAAATGTAAGAATAACAAATGTTTCTTGTACTGCAAGCATGCCAAGCACCAGCACTAGTTTTACATGTGCTGTAAGACAACATGTCCCATATAGTTATAGTATGCTGTGTTTAGATTTTAATGATCGTATAATCTTTCATCACAATTATTGTGGAGACGATGCAGTTGAAAATTTCCTTCACAAATTAAAACAATTATGTTCTGAATTACTCGATAAAATGCATAGAATTTTACCAATGGCTAAATGTGACAAACCTTGCAGCACTCAATGTAATATTTGCGGTAAAAAGTTTTTAAAAAGCGATAAAATAGTAAGAGATCACAATCATTTGACATCTGTCTTTAGAGGTTATGTACACAATAAATGCAACCTCTTATGCAGAAAAACATTTTTTATACCTGTGATAATACATAATTTAAGAGGATATGATTCCCACCTGGAGACTTCAAAAATTGAGTAGCAAATATGCAAAATCAATCTGCATAATTCCTGTTCATTCACAAAAATTCACTACATTTCAAATTTATCACATTAAATTTCTCGATAGCTTTCAATTTCTGAGTACGTCATATGCTACTTTAGAAGAAAACTTAGTGATATCGAATCATTCATTCCCTATTTTCAATGATCATTTTCTTTAGAAATTAGAATTGAACCACAGTCGAATAAAAACATTGTTGACGCATGTTGATTTTCGCGCGTCGAACCAACTGAGCCAACAATGGTTCCGTTAGTCCGTGAGAAATTAAGTAGTTATTGGGTTCGAAAGGTTTTATTTTTCTCGTGCATCAAACTGCTGACGAGAAGCAAAACAATACACAACATTCATTCATCGCTTTTGCTATTACGTTGTTCTCTCACTTTTATCTAGCGGCCATCAATAAAAGCGGCCATCAATAAAAGCGGCCAACTACTCCTGAGGACAGCCTTGATTAATTGGATGTTTAATCGAAAAATTAGAATTACAAAAAACAACAAACCGATTTTTGAAAATAAAGTCGGATATTGTAATTGTGGAAAATCTGAAATAATATCGGCCAATTTATATTGTCAAACGCACTTTTAATGTCAATAAGGACTAAAGAGGTGTGGCCAGAAATCCTGTTAGTTTTATATAATGTTAGTAATAAAATTGTTAATGGCATCCTCGCAGCTGCAGTTCTCTCTAAAGCCAAATTGATTTTTGTGAATAATGTTATGATTAGTTAACCAAGTATGAAGCCTATTAGCAAAAATGTTCAATAATTTTCTCTAGGGTAGGTAACAAACAAATAGGCCGATACGAATTGAATGAGGATGGGTCCTTACCAGGTTTTAATAAGAGGTTTAATTTAGAATTTTTTAAGATATTAGGGAACTAAAAAAAAATTTAAACAAAGATTAATAATTTTTATAATAACATGCGGATAGTTAGAATAAATTATTTTTCAAATATTATAATCAATATGATCGAGCCCAGGGGCCTTGCCGGCCTTTAAATTCCGGAAAACAATCTCCACCTCCTCAGGGATGATATCTTCGGGTGGTAAAAAATTATCAAAGTCAAAGGCAAAGGAGGGAGAAGAGGGGAAAAGAGTACATAAAAGTTTTTCAATTTTCTGTTTTGGAGTTGCATTAGGCGAGTCTGGGAGAGAAATCTCTTAGCATTGAAACTAATATCCTTACCAAAAGCGATTTTAAAACTTAAACCACACCTTTCAGTATTAAACCGGCAGTTATTCTCCCAGGCTTCCCGTTTCGTTTGAATAATCAGTTTTTTACAGTAAGATTTTTGCTTTTTATATAAAATTTTAAAAGTCTCTATCTCTCTCTCACTGATAGAAATATTATTTCTTATTAAATACGGTAATTTTCTTTTAAAGGCATTAGTTTTATTACTATTGATTTTTAAGTTAGAATTGCTTCAGGTAAAGGTCCGAGCAGGAAGGACCCGCCGCTTAAGGAAAGATCTAAAACCAGCCGACCTTACGTGATGGATAAAAATAGCTATAAATTCCTCCAGCTGATCAATATTACATATAGTATCTGCCGTATTGTTCATTTCCCTTGCCTAAAAAGTATAATTCGGGCAAAACCCTAAAAGGAGCACCGCTTCCTACCTTGGAACTTGGGTGCCACTGTAATGTACGGGTATGCCCTCTAATCCCATCTAATCCCACTTGTCTTCTCTCGGACACGGCTAGATGTGTGGGAAGAGCTGGATGATCAGTCGACATGATTCACTGAACTTATTTTATTTTCACAAAATACCAAGCAAGTACAATAATAATCCAATTAAGAATGTTGATCAATACTAAGAGCGCGAAGGTGAGACCGGTGGCTGGTTCCTATTTTGGACCCCGCTCACTCCTCCCGACGCGTCTCTAAGTGTGGGAGGAAACATATTGTTACGATTTTGGTATTTAAAATGCTTTTATAATGTTAAATTATGACAAAATTACTATTCTGCTTGAAAAATAGTGCAGGATTAATGTTTATTGCATGTAAACATGTGAATTAGATCAATTGCTATGGGACCTTGTAAATAACATGGGGCTCTTTGGGTATCTCGCCAAATTGGCGAGATATCGGTTAAATGGCGACAGTTTTGGCAACTTATTTTGTCGCCTAATTTGTTGCCAAGTGTTGCCAAATTTGGCGATATTTGACGACTTCCGGTTCTCCTATTTTCTGGAATGTTCTACCACTTTCGCCGTGTCTATATAAGGCATACTGAAATGCAATATGGGGCAGTTGTTATTCAGATTTCTTGAAGCTCAGACGGGCCGGCAGTCTCTGTTACTTTACAGGGAATTCCGTTGTGATTTATGCCGAAGAGAGTACGAAAGCCTACGGCTTTGAATTTGATCTATTCCCCGCTGGATCAGTACATTGCGTTGTGTTACTGTTGTGTTGTATTACGGTGACTTCGGCTGTTCTTATGCCTTTCTGAACATTGTATTCTTCATTGGGCTGATAATAAAGAACTGTTTTGTCGCTGTTCTGATTAAAGTCTATTCAATCCCTGAACCCAACAGTGAAATTCGTTACAAATTGGTGACAGGAGTGGGGTTGAATAGCGAAGATAAATGAAATGGCTGACTTTGATATTGAATCGGTGTCTGGACTGCGTGTTATAGAATTGCGAGAACAGTTATCGAATCGGGGCTTGCCTGCAACTGGTCTGAAAGAAGAGTTAGTGAAACGACTTAGAGACGCTATGGAGAGTGAAAAAATATTAGAGAGGTGAGTGATGAGAGCCCGCCTGAAATAAGTGAACGAATTAAGGCGGTTGGTGAAAAAGAGCCAGCAAGAGAAGAAAGAAAAAGTGAATCTGAAATAAATTTGAACCAACTGCTGGCGGCTATGATGGATATGAACTCTAACTTAAAAGAAATGAAGGCAGGTCAGAGAGAACAGGAAGGAAGATTATTAGAAGAAATGAAAAAAAAACCAGGAGGAAATGAAAGCTAACATCGTAAGCTTGATTAACACCAATATAGATGTTATTGCAGACAAGGTGGACAAAAATGAAGAAAGACTTGGCGAAATTGAAAAGAATATCGAGAAGAATGAGGAGAGATTTGGCCAAATAACACTAGAAATTGGAAAATTAAAAGAAGCAATGAAGGTTGATATATCTGCTGAAAAATCAAATTTCGCCAAAGAAAATATTCGGAAACAAGAAATCAGCCAAGATCAACCCAATATCGCCAAGCCAAATATCAAGATCTCCACATATGATGGAAAGACATCATGGCAGGTATACAAAACCCAGTTCTCAATTGTAGCCAATGGAAATGGCTGGGATCTTGTTACCAAAGCTCGCCAACTGGCTGCATCTTTGTGAGTGGAGGCTGCAGATGTCTTAAGAACAGTCCCGGAGGAAGAACAATTAAATTTTGAAGCGCTCACAGTGGCCCTAGAGCTACGTTTCGGCGAAAAATGTTTAAAGGACTTTAGTCGCCCGCAATTAAAATCACACCAACAAAGACAGAATGAGACTCTCCAAGATTTGGCGACAGATGTAGAACGGCTGTCTCATCTCGCATTTGCCGATTGCCCAGCTGACGTACGAGACACTTTGGCTCTACAATACTTTATTGATGGCGTGAAAGATCCTGATATTCAGAAGGCTCTCAGATTGGCGGAGTTAAAAGACTTGAAATCAGCTCTAGTTTATGGCCTAAAATACGAGGCTGCCCAACAAGCTTCAAGAAGGGCCAGACATTTGGTGATAGGAGCATAAATAACCAATTCAGATCCTGGTATGGCGGATACTCTGAAAGAAATGCGTGATATTCTGTTATCCCTGAATGTCTAGTACAATAGAAACGCACAAAAGACGAAGGTAATGTACTAGAGGTGCGGAACCGAAGAACATGTTCAGCCGAACTGTCAAGCTCGCCAAGATCAACGAACTGGGAACGCACCTAGAACCCAAAGCACAGGAAAACTAGAACATGGCGGTCTCGCGGGGCGGAGGTTGCCAGTTAATAAAAAGCCCCATTTTGAGGTTTTTCAAATTTCTTCAGAAAGTGGTGGCGGAAATGGATTCTTCATTGAAGCCCATGTAAATAAATTACCCTGTCGTATGATCGTCGATACAGGGGCCAATGTCACCATCATGCGGGAAGATATTGCTCAACAACTGAATGAGAAAATCATCTGGACGCCGCCCTGCGTTACCCTCCAGACTGTGACCGGTGACAAAATTCCAATTATTGGCAAAATGAACATCAAGATAACCTTCGGAAATAACGCATATAGTCATACTTTCTATGTGGCTAAAATTACGGACAATTTTATCCTCGGACTGGACTTTTTAGAGAAATACAATTTTATTTTGAACTTTAAAGATAGCTCTTTGCATTCTACGATGGAAGATGTAACCCTTTTTCGGAAAGGAGTAAGTGAAATCAAACCCTGTTATCGTATAATTGCTTCATCAGATTTCACCATACCAGCTAGGCAAGAATTAATATTAAAGGGATATACAGACCAAGAGAAAAATTTTCGACTTGGAGTCCTTGAATTTCCTGATTTCGAGAATTTTCCAAAAGGGGTTTTAGTAGCTTCAACACTTGTAGACATTACAAAAGATGCCATACCAGTAAGATGTGCCAACGTAAGTGATAAACCGAAAATTATTAAGAAAGGTAAGGTGTTAGCCACATGTACCCCAGTGACCTGTGTTGAGAGAAGTTCGTTCCAAACATCAAATGTGTCATCTGAAAATGTAACGGAGGATTTGCTAAAAACCACAGAATTAACTCAGAAACATAAAAGAGCTGCAGAGAAAATGCTTCGTGAATTTAAGGAACTGGTTCCCAAGTCATCCGAGGAGTTTGGAAGAACAAATTTAACAAAACACCGAATTGACACAGGTAATCATCCTCCTATTAAACAACATACTCGAAGATTACCATTTGCCAAAGTGGAATAGGTAAAAGATCTTTTAAAGGATATGCAAGCAAAGGGCGTCATTGAACCTTCTACTAGTCCCTGGGCCTCTCCCATCATCTTGGTCCGAAAAAAGACGGTTCAACGAGATTCTGCGTGGACTACCGTCGTTTAAATGACATCACCAAGAAAGACAGTTACCCTCTTCCCCGAATAGATGACAAACTAGACACATTATCTGGAAATGTGTGGTTCTCTACTCTTGATTTAAAAAGTGGCTATTGGCAGGTAGAGATGGATCCCGTAGATCGTGAAAAGACCGCATTTACAACAAGCGGACAAGGACTTAGGCAATTTAAAGTTATGCCTTTTGGTCTATGCAACGCACCTGCTACTTTTGAGCGCCTCATGGAGACGGTGTTGAGAGGACTCTCTCCTGAAGCTTGTCTTATTTACCTAGATGACATAATTATTGTGGGGCGAGATTTTCAAGAACATCTTAGCAATCTGAGGAAGGTGCTAGAAAAATTAAAACAAGCCAATTTGAAGTTAAATCCAGACAAATGCAATTTATTTCGCCGTGAAGTGAGCTACCTCGGACACATAATTTCGGCTGAAGGCGTAAGAACTGACCCCCGAAAAGTGGCAGCGGTTAAAGAATGGAGCCAACCTCGGAATGTGCACGAGTTGAGAAGCTTCTTAGGGCTCTGCACTTGTTATAGAAGGTTCGTAAAAGGGTTTTCTTTAATCGCAAGACCACTTCATAGGTTGACTGAGCACAAACGCCTATTTGTATGGACTAAGGAATGTGAGGTAGCATTTACCAGCTTGAAGGAGGCTTTAACATCCGCGCCTATTTTATCTTATCCGGATCCTGATAAACAGTTTATCTTAGATACTGATGCCAGCCATGCAAACGTAGGAGCAGTGTTATCTCAAGAAATCGACGGCCAAGAACGTGTCATCGCTTACTGGAGTAAGTGCCTGTCGAAGCCCGAGCGAACTTATTGCGTCACCAGGAAAGAATTACTTGCCATCGTTAAGGCTGTTGAAAATTTTCACAGTTACGTTTACGGGCGAAAATTCCTGCACCGAACAGACCATGCATCTCTCACATGGCTTTTTAATTTCAAGAACCCAGAGGGACAGATTGCTAGGTGGATACAGAAACTCCAGGAGTACGACTTCGACATCCGACACCACAAAGGATCCTTGCACGGAAATGCAGACGCCTTGTCCAGGAAACCCTGTTCAGAGAATTGTCGCTTTTGCTCTACAGCTGAGATGAAATATGGGAAAACGGTGCCGGTTGTGCGCCAGGTCACTGCGTCAGCTATATCACATTTAGACCCTTGGAGTGATGAAGAAGTTGGCGAAGCACAAATGAAGGATCCTGACCTAAAACCCATTATTGAACGCATGGAGTCGTCTAGTGTGTGACCGACCCTCTTGGCAAGACATCTCTAGTTAAGTCCTGGTATCAAACGGTATTGGGCTCTTTGGGATTCTCTTCACATTCGAAATGGCGTCCTGTATAGAAAATGGGAATCCGAAGATGGCAAAACATCAAGGTGGCAGTTAGTACTGCCTCGATCACGAATACCTGACGTACTAAAGGAATTACACAATAGTTCAACAAGTGGCCATTTCGGAGTTATGAAGACCATGCAGAGAGTTCGAGAGCGGTTTTATTGGAATAGCGTAAGAACTGATGTCGAAAAATGGTGCAAGTCCTGCGACACCTGTGGAGCCCGTAAAGGACCGAACAGACGTAGTCGCGGAAAGCTACACCTATACAATGTAAGGGCACCATTCAAAAGAATTGCGTTCGACATCTTGGGACCTTTTCCACGATCAAAAGACAATAACCGATACATTTTATCTGTCATGGATTATTTCACGAAATGGCCTGAGGCATACCCGATTCCTGATCAGGAAGCGACAACTGTTGCAGAAGTGTTAGTGGAGAATTGGATTTCAAGGTTCGGAACACCCCTTCAACTCCATTCCTATCAGGGGAGAAATTTCATTTCTGCTGTCTGCTAAGAACTTTGTAGAATCCTGGGAATCGATAAAACACGAACAACCCCTCTACATCAACAATCGGATGGCATGGTAGAAAGATTTAATCAAACGATCCTGAATAGTCTCTCTCACCTTGTTTCAAAGAACTAACAAGACTGGGTTCAGAAATTACCGCTTTTCCTGCTGGCTTACAGAAGCGCCGCCCATGAAACTACCGGCTTTACACCCTCAAATATGCTCTTTGGTCGTGAATTCCGTCTCCCCTGTGATCTCGTATTCGGACATCCACCGGATGCGCCTTCTTCGCCTGAAGACTACGTTGAGACTCTCCAGGCACGGTTAGAAGACGTTCATCAATTTGCCCGAGGTCGCATTAACATCGCGACGGACAAGATGAAGATCCGATACGATGCAAGAGCTACAGGACATACATTTAACGAAGGTGACAAGGTTGGTTCTGGAACCCGTACCGACGTAAAGGACTTTCTCCGAAGCTTCAGACGTCGTGGTTCGAATCCGTAAGTACGAATGCTAAGCCTAGAGTCGTTCATTACGATCGCTTAGCTCCTTATTAGGGTAACAATACTTAGTTTAGGGATCAATTTAACCATGGCTTAACCATAGCCATCAATTTAACCATTTAACTTTCTGCTCAAGTGTACTGCCCGAGACGTGCAGTCTTTGAGGAGGAGGCAATGTTACGATTATGGTATTTAAAATGTGTTTAAAATGTTAAATTATGTCAGAATTACTATTCTGCTTGAAAAATAGTGCAGGATTAATGTTTATTGCATGTAAACATGTGAATTAGATCAATTGCTATGGGACCTTGTAAATAACATGGGGCTCTTTGGGTATCTCGCCAATTTGGCGAGATATCGGTTAGTTGGCGACAGTTTTAGCAACTTATTTTGTTGCCAAATTTGTTGCCAAGTGTCGCCAAATTTGGCGATATTTGACGACTTCCGGTTCTATTATTTTCTGGAATGTTCTACCACTTTCGCCGTGTCTATATAAGGCATACTGAAATGCAATATGGGGCAGTTGTTATTCAGATTTCTTGAAGCTCAGACCGGCCGGCAGTCTCTGTTACTTTACAGGGAATTCCGTTGTGATTTATGCCGAAGAGAGTACGAAAGCCTACAGCTTTGAATTTTATATATTCCCCGCTGGATCAGTACATTGCGTTGTGTTACTGTTGTGTTGTATTACGGTGACTTCGGCTGTTCTTTTGCCTTTCTGAACATTGTATTCTTCATTTGGCTGATAATAAAGAACTGTTTTATCGCTGTCCTGATTAAAGTCTATTCAATACCTGAACCCAACAGTGAAATTCGTTACAGTATCATCACCAACAATAGCCATACTAACAAATATACTTATTCAGGACTGACAAACACTTAAACAATCACAAGATATATATAAGAAGAAACCTAGGAGTGATTCCCTAATACGTCGAGGAATCCTAACACACAATTCTAATACTCGATTCTAAGTAAACCCATCTATCAGAATGGACAAGGAGACGATCACTAACTGACCTCATGTCGGTACTGAATCTATTATCTTCAATTGCCAATCTAACAATTTACTCTTATAATTTAAATCTATTAAACGCGTGCTAAGTTCGTGAAGTAATTCTCCGACGTTACTTATGTGACAGCTTGGCAACTTCTTCTCCCGTACATTTACAAAATCTATATATATATATAGACTTTATATAGTCGAACTAATTAACATATAGCTATCTCGTGTTTTTCCTTAAAAGGCTGTGAAATAGTATAAAAGCTAGCCCCATAGTTTTTCAAGAGGATTAGTACGGAAATCTCACGAACAGCCCCGTCACAGCCACCTCCGAGAAAAAAACGGGATTTATAAAAGGGTCTAAATGACCCGATATAAATTACGTTGAAAATTTCAAGTCTTAAACTACCTAGACAATTTAAACTTTAGTTTAGCATTAAATTTTATATAACAATACGCTAAAAACACTCAAAACTACTAGCTCAAATTTTAATCACTCCCATGTTTGCCACTTTTACATTCATTATATAAGGTGTACCCCATTTGGGAGAGTACCAAGGAAAAACCTCCCACTGGAGGGAAAGCCTGGCCGTACTCAACCCGAAAACTTAAATATTTTAACATATCTTGAGTTATTCTTCAACACCAAAATCTTCAAAACATCAGGGTCAGCCACCCTGAAATGAGAACTGGATCAGTGAACGCGTACAACAAATTTTTTGAACACTATATACATACACAACAACATTGAATTCACACATATTTAAATTGTCAATTACTTTACAACTTGCATCTGGTTTCAGAAAAACTCCCATTCCAATCACGTAGCACTGTGAGTGTTATGGTTAATTTCCTCTGTACGCCGCGAGGCCCAAAACAAGATTTATACTAATATACACTTCAATATGTATATATATATACACAATTATATACAATTTTCAAAACATTCAATATGAACAAACAATACAATGAATTCCCGCACCCTTAGCCAAGTCTTTTCAAGTAGGAAACAAATGTAAACATATATGTGCTTTCCACAATTTACAATATATTTAGATATAGAAAAGTTCATTTTTCACTCAACGTAGTGTGACTTTTGCACCTTGTCATCATTAACAAAACAAGACTTGCTCTTTGCAAAAATTAACCTGACTGCCAGTCAGTAAAAATATAAATGAAACAATACAACCTGGCTAATATCTTGTTCCTCTCCTTTCTCTAATGTCTCCAATCTGCACCTCCAGCGCGGTGGACCTTCTGCTTCGTAGACTCTCCTCTGGCTCCTTGCGACCTGGTCTGTACTGTCGGTGACTCTGCAGATTATAGTGGTGGTCTCGTCTTTCTTGATCTCTTCTAGATCAGGTTGATCCTTCTTGATCTGGCAATGATTCTACTGGCGATCTTGACCTGGCTTACCCATGAACTTCTCTGCCGTCTCTGGAATTGCGTAGGGTGTACCTCTTCTGTTGTCTCCGTCTTGGTTGAAGTAGACTGTCTTCCTCTGGCTGCTGACGATCTTTTTCTGGAACTTGTATACCGTGGCGATCTTCTATTCTTTTTCTTTTCTTTATCGGTTCAGTTGGCGCGGTGGAGGACGGGAGCCTTCGCTTGATTAGGTTCTCGCTCTCTGTGAATGGGTTTTCTTTTACTGCTCGGCCCCTCTGACAGTGACTCCTTCTTTTTCTTTTCCACCTTCTTGTTGTTGGTTCTTCCTTATCTTCTGCTTTATCACTTCGGACAGTGATTCTGGGATCGCCCTCTTACACCGCCTTTTGGTCAGCTCGTGTTCGCTCCTCTTTGTCTCTCTCTGATTACTTTTATTCCCTACACTAGTATTCTCTTTCCTCTCCTGTATCTGTCTTCCACCCGACTCATTACTTCTAAAGCCTTGTGACCTATCTAACCCATATCGACTATCCTCAAAGCTACTCGAAATATACTTGGATCCTCTGATAACTGAACAATCTACCTCCACTAAAAATTCATTACTTTTCCTCTGATGGTAAATTTGCACTTGGTCTATATTTACTGTAGTTCTTCTACCTGCCTTCCAAATTACAACTAATTTTTTTAACACTTACGACTCTATACGGACCTTCAAACTTGGGACAGAATTTTGCTGCCACATTTTTACTGGCAGATCTTATAGGATGAGTTTCGACCAACACTAAATCATCGAGCTTAATGTTAATTTCGCGTCTCCTCTTATTGTAGTACTTCGCCCACTTTTCATGCTTTTTCTTAGTATTCTGTCTATCTTCCTCAAACACCTTTTCAGTATTCCTAACTATAAGTTCTGTTCCATCCGTTACCATCACATGTTTTTGAAACGGGGTAATGTTTCCTTCCCAAAATTTATTCTGCTGGAGTTTTTCAAGTGGTTCGTGAACTGCCGTTCGTAATGCATACGCGAATTCACTTAGAAACTTGTCCCAGGTCTCATGATTTTGGTTTACAAAAGAAGCAATAATTTGTAATAAATCCCGATTAACTCGTTCCGTTCTATTTGACTGACGTCTATACACAACTGTTTTGACATGCTTTATATCTAATCTATCACTTAAATGTTCAAAAACTTCAGACATAAATTGGGGGCAGTTGTCGCTAATTAGTTTTATTGGAGCTCCATATCGCAAAATATAATTTTCGAACAGGATATTGGCGATTATTTTTGCGGATGCCTTTCTGAGGGGTATTATTTCCAACCACTTTGTAAAGTAATCCGTTATTACACAAATTTACCTTAATATTTCAGGTTTCGTTGCTGGGTAGGGCCCTAACAAATCTAATGAAACTATTTCATTTGGATAATTAGTTATAATCGGTATTAGATGACCGGCCGGTAACGCGTTCTTCTAGTTAATTTTCTGGCACTTATCGCACGTCAAAACATAATCATGTATAATCCTCTTCATATTAGGAAAATAACAAGCATCCTTCGCGCGCCAATATGTTTTCTTAATCCCGATTTGTCCAGCCATACACTTATCAGGAAATTTGCGCATTATCGCACCTCGCATTGACTGTGGAATATATACTCTCATTTCTCCGAGAAAGGATTCGTACTTCGCATAAAATAACAAGCTTTCAATTATTTTGAAATCCTGAGACCAGATTTCTCAGACTCCCGCATTTACCGTACTGTTGTCGGGGTTTTGTAAATAACGATAAATGTGACCTAGTTTAGGGTCCTGCCTTTGTTCGGCAAACAGTTTTTCCCTTGATGAAAGTACCAAATCTCTAATTACCCCTTTAAGCGTTCCAGACGTCTTTTTCTGCCATCCTGAGATGCTTCAAAAACGCACCACACGTTTTTTCCCGTAAGACCGGGGACTCACCAAAAATGCACCAAACGTGTTTTTTCCTCCTCAAGTAACAGCTTCGAAAGTGTTAGAGACGTCTTTTTCCGAAATCCTTTCCCCCCTTTAAAGGCTTAACATCTTGAAGGATAATTTGGGAGCGTTGGGCTGACAGAATGGACTCTGACAGGAAGTTTTATGGCATGCGGGGAACCCCGTTCTTCCCCTGCAGCAATCGTAAAAAACTGGGGGAAATTTATAACCTCCAGAGCGTACGGACTATCAGTTAAAGTTTGTAAGTAAACTTGACTTGAAATTTTTTTGGGTTTGAATTAAATGAATTCTTTGATGTAGTTTTCACGATCTAAGCATTTTTATAAATCTTTCATTTAAATCATTTTTTAGTTCCATCACATAAGTAATATAGATGATATACTCACTTTTGATTTAATATTAATTTGAAATTCAACGAATTGGGATGGAAAAGGGTAGCTTGACAAAATCACATTTTTTTCGTTGCCTTAAAATTCTCAAGTAGAATTAAGTATTTTTATAATGTATCTCTAAAAATATCTATGATATATCTATATTTAAATTCAAAATATATATCAAAACAATGAGGATAATTTACAGTTTCGTTTTTCTTCTTTTAATTAATACTTCTAAGTTTTTTTAAAGGAATTATTTCGTTTGTGTCAAAACTTTATAAAAAAAAAAGGTTCAAAATTTAAAACCTGTTAAACTTTTAAAATTCTAAACATGAATAATTTTCAAGTTTCTGTACAACAGAACTTGCAAAAATTTGTACGCATTGATAAAAATAACAACAAAAAAAACCCTACTTAAATCCTTTAGTTTTTCATAATATCAAAGCCAGGTGTTCAGTGTATCTTACATACAATCCCTAGTTTTGTATTGTTTAGATAACGAATTATAATCGAATTTTTAATGTCTGAACTTCAGTTTCTTTCATAGAGAATGGGAACAACAAGCTCAAATTTTTAAGCTTGAATCTTCGGGCAAAGAGAAATGAAAAGCACCTGGACAAATTTGCAGTTGACATTTGCGCCAATAAATAAATATAAAGATCCATTTTAAATTCAAGTTAAAAAAATATCTATTTATGCGAAATCTCTTATCATTTAGGTTCTATTATAGAGGTTGGCCAAAGAACAAGTAATTAAAATTTGGACATTTTTTGTAATCTTAACCATACAAAACCAGAAATTTTATATTAGCTGCACTGAAATTCTGCATTTGAATTTCGAAAAATATATTTATGTATGTATCTCGCGTACGCAGTTGAAAAATATTTACCATAAATACTAATAATTATTTAGATATTTAAAATTTAAATTGAATTTTTAATATATTTCACTTCTAATATGTTTTCATTTATTCCGTAAATTTCATACAATTTGGTTGTGTGAGTCAATATTAACGTCGCTCTGTTCAGCTACTCGAGAACATTTGGCGACGAACCTCGTCATTTTGAACCATGGTCAATTAACGAGGATGACACCTGTGCTAGCACCTCTCTCCTTCTCCTAACTACCACACCACAGCAACAGAGGGACGTTTCAGCTCTCGACAGATTTAACGTGCATCGCGCCCCTACACGGCGGGTCTTCAGTGGTAATGGGCTTGAACTCATGATACGCCAGCCACGAGTCCGTTACCTCGAAAAGGTTTACCTGTTTCATTAAAAAGTTCTAAAGTGAAGAAAGTGGAAATTATGGCCTTCCAAAAGGGAAAAATGTGTTTTTTGTAGTACAAGGATAAAAAACACCTGCATATGATTAGCATTTTTCATAACGCTCATATGATGGAAGTGAAAGCTAAGAAACGGGATTCTGTGGAAATGAAACCAAAAGCAGCGGTGTTTTATAATACCACCATGGGTGGTGTTGATAGATCAGACCAGTGTCTATCCTACTATCCTGTTGCCCGAAATCAACAACGGAAATACTACAAGAAGATTTTTCCACATTTGTTAAATTAAATTGTGTGGAATTCCATCACTATCTATAAAAATAAATGGCGGTATTTTAAATCATATTGGTTTTCGAATGAAACTGATTGAACGATTGATAGAAGAAGGAAGCAGGAAAATCGTTTTGCGTTTTCTTAGTCTGATATTCAACAATGATTACAGATTACTTCTGTCTTGATGAAATCGTAATACCAAAATCAAAATGTTTTTTTTTTTTAAGTTTTAAAAAGTAATAGGAGAAAAAAATTAATTTTCTTTTGCTTATTAAAAATATTTTTCAACTTTTAACTCGCCATTTCTTTAAATCTTTATTTTTTATCCTTTATTTGCTTGTTACTATGATTCAACAAATTGGATGGTTTCTGTTCGCCGTGATGTGGACCCAACGTTCATTACACAATTTTCTCCCAAGAGGCAACAGCTATGAATGAGAAATCTCCCCTTTCCAACAACACAGAAACCGAAAAAGCAATAAAATCGTCCCCAACAAAAGAGCTTGTAGACCTCCCGTACCTTAAAGGGGGGGGGGAGAAGGCATAAAATAAACAGGAACCGTTTCGGTACCGCCAGCTTTGAAAAAGTAGACCGCTTTTGAATGAGTTTCAATTAGACCCTCAACCACTCAGAGGGTTAATGCACAAGCTATATTGCCATATTCAAAACTTTCCTCGATTTTTGTATTTAAAAGATCAATTTCTAAATTCTCCTTAACGATTTTTATTTCTTCAATTTGCGAATCCGGAATCGCTAATGCATTTTCATCGAAATTCATGGTTATTTTTGAGTTTTGATTGAAATCGATACCTAAAGGGCAGGGTTATTCTAGATCCGATAATATATGAAAATCTCACATTTCTTAAATTCTCTTATTCGTATCTCTGATTCTACCGTCCCTACATTGTTACAACAGGCACCTTGAGCCGTTATAACTTTTGCATTTGATTTTTTAACTGGATTATAATAAAAATATACCCGATACGTTTCTTCAGAGATGAACGACTTCTCGACCCCAGTATCCCATAATGCCTTAGTGAAGATATCATTGACTAAAATGGGCACGTACGGAAGTTCTACAGGGGACATCCGTAAAGAAGTAACCCTTATAGGAGGTTTCTCATCAACCTGCGATCGATCCTGATTACGAACGCTTAAAAAATTAAATTTTTATGACTACCCCTGTTCCAATGATTATTCGACCCCCGTTCAAAATTATCACTCGGACCCCTATTTCTAAACTAATTTTGTCCACCACTCGATTCTCGAGCCCTCGATCATTCCTATCAAAACGGTTCCTGTTCTCGAACCCTTGATTATCATGGTTCCTCTGGGGTCTCGTCTCATAAGAAGTTCTATAACCATGTCTCCTATCATTTTGACCTTCAACTACCCCTGTATCTCTCCAATTTCTTCTTGTACGACCTTCGGTAGACCTCTTACTCACATCCCGTCTTTCACTATTATTATTACTCGAACCCTGATTAACTCTCCTCAAATATCTATTCTCGTACTTCGTGATCATCTGAAGTAACTGCAATTGAGAAGTTGGATTTCGAATCTCTATGTATTCCATCAACTGTGGTTCCAAACGGGCAATAATGTGATCGATTAAATTTGTTTCCGACATATTTAGTCTCAATCTTTTGTGTATTTTGAGCAAGTCGTAGATAAAATCAGGTGGAGTCTGACCGTGACCCTGATACGAATAAAACCTGACTTCTAATTCAGTCTTATTCCTAACCACCAGGAAATTTTCCGTCAAAGCTTCTTTTAATTGCGCAATATCCGTAGCATTCCCTTTCACTATCGATGACCCGAAAACTTCATACCACTCCAACGCACGTCCTCTGAGACTCCCTTTGAGATAAGAACATGCCAAATTTGTAGGTACCAGTAGTATAAATTGTTGGTATCTGGACTAAACACCTATCGACAAAATGTTTGTTGGTAGCTGGATTAAAAAAAATATCTGGACTAAACATTTATTTGTTGGTATCTGGACTAAACACCTATGGACAAAATGTTTGTTGGTAGCTGGATTAAAAAAAATATCTGGACTAAACATTTATTTGTTGGTATCTGGACTAAACACCTATCGACAAAATGTTTGTTGGTAGCTGGATTAAAAAAAATATCTGGACTAAACACCTATCGAAAAATTTTTTGTTGGTAGCTGGATTAAAAAAAAAATGATTGATTTTAAATAAATTTTAACCAGTGACGGAACTCTGTTTGTATCAACAGTTGAAAAAACTTTTTTATATTTTACTTTAGAAATACAATTTTTTCTACGAGAATGAAAGATTGCTTCAATAATATTAAAGTAATTTTTAGTAGTGTTTGTTATATAATCAGTCATATGAAAGACATATTAGAATTTCTATGCAATCGAATCTTGTTCTTTTTAATAAGTTATATAGATCCTGAAAAAATTTTTTTAAAAAAACCTTCAAGGAATGGTGTTCTGTTTAATAAGATATTTGTCTGAAAATATTTTACCCTAAATTATATTTTAGTTACAAAGAATAAGTTAGTGATTTTAAGCTAATTTTAGTCTGTGTCAGTACTTTGTTTGAAAGGTATTAAATATAAAAATTATGCTAACTTTGATGTGGATTTAATTTTATAATATTGATTCTAGGATTTTAATTGTTCAAGATTAATTTTCCAAGTGTAAAAGTAAGCTGACATGAGACATTTAATATAAATACTAAAATTATGCTAACTTTGTTGGGGATTTAATTTTATCATTTTGTCTCTAGGAGTTTAATTGTTCAATATTAATTTTCCAAGTGTAAAAGAAATCTGACATAAGACAAATAAAACAGACAAAAATAGTAAAAATTACAATTTTATTAAGTAAGTTATTAAATTACATAAAGTGTCAAAGATAATTAATACAATTCATTTTAATGAATAAAAAATATTTTCATCCATACATATGTTTATCAATACACATTTATATACATTTTTCAATACATAATATAATATAGACTTGGAAAAGCGTGTTTTGAAATATATAAATGTTACATTTTAATAGAAACATTTCCATATGCTAAACACTCAAATTGATTAGACATATACATTTTATCATAAAAACAACAAAGACTTGTTTTATTTTGCTCTAATGTTGATACAGTATGATTTTTAGAAATTATACTCGTTTGCTTATTTTTTATCAACCCATCATTTTTCAAAACATTTAAATACATTTCATGTTTTAAAACATTTTGAACAACACTTTTTTTAGTGCCTTTTGCTGTTTTTTTGTTTTCTTTTCCAAAAATATATGAATACATTTTTGGTCTTAAAGCACAAAATTCTTTTATAGGAACGCCTTTTGTTTCATCCTTAAAATATCCTAACAAGGATTGATGACTTTTAGAATATAATTGATGGGATGTATCATAATTTGAAAAATCTACTATATTTTTTAATTTATTCGCTAAATCAACATAAACATCTTCAGTCCATATTTCTAAACAGAGAGAATCTGTGTCTGTGTATAACAAGTTACATTTTTCTTCATAAACAGGCTTTATAAAATATCGTAATATAATTGAAACATATACAACTTACTCAACTCAAGCACAGAAAAACCTACATAAATTGGTTGGTTCAAATAAAGATTTGATTTTAAAAGCTTAAACAAGGCACAATTTTCATTTACAATTGAAAAGCTTTCCAAGTTGCAATCTGCCAAATATTTTTTACATTGTTTCTTACTTAGTGCTACTTTTACATTACTATGTTTTCTGATGTTCATGCAAGTACGTCCAAAAAATGCGTTATTCATAAGTTTAAAAAACTCTTTATCAAAACTGTTTGTTGCATTCATTCTTTTATTATTATTGAACATTATGTATGATTTTAACCAATTAGACTGTTTAAATGAAATTATTTTATGAATTTTTTTAATTTGTATAACCCATGTTTAATATAAAATTGTAAATTTAAATAATGCACTACATAATTTTTTTTCTCATTAAATGTATTCAAAAGTTTCTTACAATTTTTATTAATTTTTATATTAAACTGTTTACAAAGATTTTTTTGATAAGGAGAAAGCATATCATAGTTAATTGTTTCATGATAAGGAGCCATAGGAAAGCTATTGTGTTTAGAGTGAAGCTCTGGAGGATAGAAAATATCTACTTCCAATATATAGCCAACATTTGAATCAGAGGTTACAGGCATTAAACTGAATGTATCCATTTCTTTTTTATTAAAAAATCGAAATTCTGACTCAGGTAATTTGTAAAATGCCATAGCAGTCCCATAAAGATTATTAACATCTAATGATAGTATAAATTTGGATTCTAACAATTCGTCAAAATTATCTAAATATTTGTTATTTGCTTTTGAATAACGTTTTGATACTTGACACATTCCTCCACGAATCCCAGCTTCTAACATTAAATAAATATCAATGTCTGTTAGCAATTCTAAGGTTACATTTGTGGTCTTTATTCCAGCACTCCAAGTTAAACTTGGAGTTGTATAAAAATGTACAGGATCTAGCTGAAAATAATCCATGCTTAATGTCCGAAAATTTTCAAAAACTTCAGCTAGCAGAACTACATCTGTATTCAAATATAATCTTAAGTAATCTTCAAAATTTTGGCATTTGAATTTAGAGAATATAAACTTTGCAAATCGATATTCATTTTCTGAAATGTTTTCATTCGTAAGATTATTAAAAAAGGCAGATTTAGGAGGAAGTTTTCTATTTTTCAATTTAACAAAAGAATCAAAATAGCTATACGGAAATACTCCTTTACGCAATAAATGTTTTCTGTTATCATATGAATAAAAAAAAGAATTAAAAATAGGAAACTTATGATCGCTTTGTTTTAGATTTTCTATTAGAGTGCTTAGCTTACAGGGTAGAAACAAAAAACTATCTAGGAACACTAAATTATCAATACAAAACGACATACATTTTTGCGTATTTACAGGGATAATTTTTATTTTCTTTGCTAAATTGCTAGAAATTTCTTTCAGAATAAGATGAGAATCATATCCTGATAAATTATGCATTACAATAGGTAGAAACTGAGTTACTTTATAATTTAAATTGCATCCTTCACAAGCTTTTCCTAACAGTTTTCCAGTAAAATGATCATGATTTTTTACACTAATGCATCGTTTTGAAAACAATTTTCCACATAAGTGACATTTGTTCTGTGATATTATATCATTTTTATTCATAGGAATATTTCGTTCCATGTATTTTAGAACTGCTTTTGAAATATTTTGTAAACTTAAAACTAAATTTGCAATGACATCTAACCCACAGTAAAACTTATGGTATACGATTTTCTTACAATCATCAACAAGTAAGATAGAATATGCCACAGGCCGATGTATTTCAGTTTGCCTGGAAAACGACTTATCATTACTAGGCTCCACAGAAAGTACTTTTTCAGTAATGCTTTCAATATCTGCATAAACACAAAACTTGTGAAAGAACATTTTTTGAAAAGAATTAAATTTTAAATATTTTTGGTTATTTGAAGGTAGAATAATTTCTTGAGGTTCGTTATTTATACATCTTTTCATGTGAGCATCTAAGGAACTTTGACGGGCAAAGCCTGTTAAACAATTATTATAAAATTTATGTATACCCCGCTGAGCATGTAGCAATTTGTTAAAATTTTTTATCAAATAATAATGATTTTTATACAATAAGAGATTAATTTCTTTATAAATATTTAGCTTACTTCGATATATAGGAAAAACTTCATTTTCATAACCAAAAACATTTATTGTTATTTGATTTCTTTTTTCAAATTTTATTATTTCGCTTACTTTAACAGGAAAAGTTAAAAAATTAAACGATATATATTTTAAATACTTTTTGTATGTTGATTCTCTAATGATTTGTTGTATTTTTGAGGAAAAAGTCCAGCCAAAATTGAATATAAAAAGCACATATTATTGTTACACTGAACATTGAGTAAGCATTTTTTATTGATAAGAATTTTAGGTAAATTTATCTGCTTACATCCTCCTCTTATTTCACTGTAATATCCTACATGTAATTCAATAAAATCAATGCTTTTTATTGACCATCCGGATCCAAAATTTAAAAAGTCTTCAACTTTTTTCAAAATTTTTGAAATAGAAGAATTAATTTTTTCTTCAAGTTCAATTACAGATAATACTCTTTCAGTATTTGAATTAAAATAAAAGCTATGTTTAATTAACTCATTATCCTTCAGTTTTTCAAATGTTATATGAAGAGAAATAAAAAATCTCAGTCTAGAGTTTTTCTCTTTTAATTTATCAAATATTTCAACCTTTGAATCGTTTAATGCAATTATAGGATCAACGATTTCAGTTAGATGTTTCCGATATGAATTAAGGAAATTTCTGAATGCTTGGGATTTTACATAAAACATTTTTCTAATTTTAACTTTTTAAGCAAAATAAATAAATATATTTATATACATTTATAAATTTCATTTGATGTAATAATAAGCATTGAACATCAATATGTCCAAACTTATAGCAACACATATTAGTAAGATCAAATAGTAAATATAAGCATATAGTAAGTATAAGCATAAATATAGGTTAAAATAAGTATGCACTCATTGCTTAGAGTGCTTTTTAATATGTTTTTGAAGGATTCTTAATCCTTCTTGAACATTTGTCAATTGGTTGATTGGAATGTTTATAAATTTTTTCCTTTGAGTATCAGAGTTTTTTTTGATAAAGAGAGATAAAATGTTTTACGGAATTTCTTTATTTCCACAGCAAATCCTACGGCTATGTAAACAGAGATGGGTGGAATATCTTCATCTGTGTTCTTGAAGTCGTTTGTTATGTGCACGTCATATTGATCGGTGTATTCGCTTGTGGTAGGATATGTTTCGTTCCATTGTTTTGGATTCTTTTTGCTTTTGGCACTTATTATGCTGTTTCTTTCATCATCCGAAATTATTGACTCTAAAAAGAAACAGAATACAGAATATTTAGTAACTCTAATAAGTGAATCATCCTCATAGTATGTTTATGTTAATGTTCAATTAAATAATTCAATTAGAAATAATTCTTTTGATATTAAGAGAAAAAAGCAGTATATTAAAATTTCAACATAAAATTAAAATACTTTTGAAAACTTAATTTAATAATCTCTTCTACATTTAAGATGTATTGAATGAGAAATAAGACTTAACTTTAACTTACCAACATCCGATTCACTATCTGTTTTGCTGAAGTTCTTCTTCGATTTCTTAAGGTCCGCAGAATCTGAAAGGATGTTGAAATAAATAACAGAATACTAAATAGTACAGGCAAATTCATTAACTCTATAAACAATTGCTTTGGAAATATGTCGGAAAAGTAATTATTTTTACTAAATATTCTTTAGAAATTTTTTTTACAAGTTAAAAAAGTTATATAAGAGAAGAATGTAGGGAGGTTAAATTCTATTGTTTCACATGACTCTGATAATTAATTTTTTAAAAATATTGTCCTTTTTTCTTATTTAGTTTTAAAAAATCACAATACTCTAAATATTAATTAAATTTTAATCGAAAATATTAAATTTAGCTTATGTATATATATATATATATATATATATACATATATATATATATATTTATTTAAATAGCTCACAAGTTATAGATAATCTTTTAGTGAATTGTGCTTACTTTTATCAATAGAAGAAACATCATGCTTCCGCTTTTTTGAAGCAGTCTCAAGAACTGTAAATAACAGAAAAATGTTTTTTACATGTAATTTGATTAAAAGAATATATTTAACGTGAATAGACAAATAGAAGATATAGCTATAACAATTTTTACAGGTTTAAAAGATTACAGAAAAAAAGAATGTTGTAAAGTTGACGAAGAGAGAGATAGAGAGAGATAATCTACCGAACTTTGCTGCATGACAGTTGAATATTGAAAGTCACAACTGTCACGCAGCAAAGCCCAGCAGACAATCTGCTAAAGATTGCTGTAAGTGTTCAACAGATACGACTTCCATCGTAACGAGAACGAGTTAAAAAGTTCAAAT